>JASAND010017781.1:0-58503 GCA_030248195.1 Trissonchulus latispiculum
ATTCCCACTTAGCTTGAAGTATCATAGGAAGGAGGTGTATCTAGGAATATATCTTGCCTTCAAAACCTAAGGTAAATGCACGGAAGTGTAAAGATAAGGTGTGCCACCTTTCAAATAACTTGTAATTGTTCAAACGATTAAGTGCTTTTATTCTAAAAATTACGAGGGCTGCCTTCATTCAACTTTCTGCGGTGCTATCAAGACGTCAGGCAGACCTCAGGTGGGTGCGAAAAGCAAGACAAGAAAACATCAAGATGGTTACACATATAGATGTTTAATAACACACTTACTAAGCAAGACTTATAAATGTTTATTTGTATAGCAATTTGTATACCAAAACATTAAGAAGTAAATGCAATTTATGATAATTTTAACAACACTGCAACTGAGTTTAACAGTGCCATAAATCCAAGTGCAAAGTGAAGGCATAATATTATGTGAAACGTAATTTATAAACTTTAAATAATTTTATTTCACTTAATAGAATCAGCTCCGCTTAGAAATTCAGATAATGTTAGTTTTAGGTTTTACACTCGAAACCATAGAAGACTAATTTCAGAAATGTCTAATACTCGAATGGAGACATCAACAGGAATAATATTCTCATACTTACAAACATATGATTTATTGTTATATACCAGAGATTTAAAAGGTAAATGTCTGGAGAACTGTATGTTATTGATTCATTTTAAATGTCGGTTGTCGCTTTCGCTTCTACAGCTCCAATCCTTAATAGAAAAGCCATAACATTCGGAAAATTTGTTTTCTTGGGTTTAACGCTTTGGGATCAAATCAAAGAAATTCTAGTTTTAACGGTTTTTGTCAGCACATGACGGCAACGGGGCACAGGTTTTGTTTTTATTGTTGGAGACAGGGTATTCTTTGTTTGCTCCTACTGATATCGAGGTAATTTAAGTCATTGAGTAAAGCAAACGCCAGAATCGTCTTTGAAGATTTAAAGTGGGGATTTTTGAGGAAATCAATTTGCTCAAGACTGCTGTGAACGCGCCATCTCTTCAGAACAAAACGTAGGCTTGTTTGAAATGAATATGCCTGCAATTCAGTTCTTAAAGATTTTTAGGATTTCGCTAAAGCGTTTTAGTTCCGCGCGAAAGATGAAGGCAGATTTGTGAAATTTCATGTCAGGGCACATCTGGATCACATCACTAAAAATCATTTCGGCAGGAATTGCTGCTAAGTCGAACCAAACATACTTTCGCATCATAAAATCGAATCAAAGTTAACCAAGTTACGGCGTTTCAAGGAATACTGTAAAGGATACCACCCCTTAAACCATTCGTATTTAGTGCTGAAGTTTACCTTTCCTTGAAAAAAACCACATTTAAATTTTGCTGCCATTCTAGGAATATTGCGAGCACTTGGGACAGGTTTTGGTGCGGATACTGTAGAGACAGAAACGGTTATACTTTTCAATGGTAAATTCATTACAGATATATTTTAGTGCTTCAATATTGTTAATCTTTTCATAGTGCTATGAGAAAATTAAAACGAAAGGACATTGAAATAGAAACGATTGTATTTTTCCTGCAGCAAAATTCTCCTGCTTCTGCTGTAAAACATACTTGGCATGGTTGAATCAGGAAAAATGTTTTGTTTTTTAGAGATTAAAGGAGCTAGCGAACAGTTTTTGGATATGGCTGTCAATAAAGCTAATTCCGTTGCTCACTTTTATGAAACTCAAATACAACAATACGACGGACTCCTCTCCAGCCTAGACTACAGAATCTCCGTAATGAATAGCAACCAGCCAGTCTTCAACTTCAACAGCAGTACATGGTTTTGGAACATGACTCAGTACATTGGAATAATTAGACAGGTAATTTTTTAATTGAATTTGAATTTAGTAATTCGATTTCGCTGTTATTGTATAAATATCATTAATAATAATATAATAATAGTAATAATAATAATAATAATAATAATAATAATAATAATAATAATAATAATAATAATAATATATTAATAGTAATAATTCAATGATAATTATCTCAAATACGTCATTTTGTAGGTGTTTCATGCAAAACCCGAAATAATACATTTCGCGAATTGAATGGCTGTTTTGTTCAAAACCTATGCATAGGCGTTCTTATCCAACACGCGAAATGAATAATTCAGGCCATTCAATTCGCGAAATGAATAGCTTTTCCATTCAAAACGCGAAATGAATAGCCAGTGGCTGTTCAAATCCCGAATTTGTAAGTCAGATTTTCTTACAGACTATATCAAACAGGTAAATTACATATGTTTTTATGATGGTTTTCAAAGTTTTCATTTTTCAACACTAAAAATTTTAAGTTTTGTGGCAAAATGATCCTCAACGTGTTCATGATGCTAACACTAGAATGACGTGACGACGACACTAGAAAACAACGAACTATTGGTGCCATTGATCAGTAACTCATCATATAAAGCCACTAGCCACTCATGCTTTTGAAAACATAACAATTCGCATAATGGCATCGGAGGAAGCTTTCAATTCCAAACTGAAAAAAATATTAGTTGGTGTTTTGTAATTTTTTAAACGAAAAAGGAGTTGGAGGACGGGTCAGAAAGGCTAGCGAGATTTATCATAAAATTCCAGAAACTCACACGCTTACACCGAACGGAAAAAGAAATTAGAAAGAAATATGAAAACATCACTTGCGAAATGGTAACAGTCCTCATTAACCTATGCCCAACTTGTCAAGTGAAAGCTAAAATTCAACAAAAGGGGCTGGTTGTATGACCAATTGTGTCGAAAACCTTTCAAAGCCGCATGCAGATTGACCTCACGACCAGACGATAACGAAAGATGGATATTAGTTTGCCAGGATCTCTTGACAAAGTACGTCGGGCTCTTTCATCGAAAACTGCCGAAGAAGCAGCGAGAAAACTGAAAAAGCGTAGGACCGCCCCACGCAGACCAGGGACGCGAATTTGTAAAAACGTAGTTAATGAGCTTGCTGTTTTGTGGCCTGAGGTGGTTTACGAGGGAAACCCCGGCATCCTGAATCGCCATAAGCCATTTAGAAAAGAGTTAGACAAACAACAGATGAAAGACATCAAGCGGCGAAGGCTTTGGGTCGCCAAGCTGAAAGGATGCTGAACAAACTTAAAGGCAAACAGGATTCGTTGCCTGCTGGATCCGCTGTTGTAGTACAAGTACCCGGGGCCGACAGAAGCGCTGCTGACATGCTCAATACCTTAGCGGTAGTGTTATAGAGGAGAAAAATGGCTTATATCTGCTACGAACGGAGCGTGGGCGAATTAGCAAGCTGTATGCAAGAAATGAGATTCTTCCCCCAAAGGTGAAATTTATCAGAATTGAGAGTGGCCCTGCGCTTGAAGTTTGGTTGAAATGGTTTCTGTATCAGGCGAAACTCAAGGAATGATGGCATGTAATTGCACTACAAAATGTCAAACAAATCGGTGTAGTGCAGAAAAGCTGAACAACTCTGCAACAGTAGATGCCACAAATCACTGAGCTGTACCAACATGAATTGAATTAAAGAACTTGTGAAGCAAACTTCAGAAGCTGGAAGTCCAGATCTTCACATAACCAATCCAAACTAATTTACTAATTTGATATAGTCTGTAATAAATGACACTTACAAATTCAAGTTTTGAATCGCCACTGGCTATTCATTTCGCGTTTTGAATGGAAAAGCTATTCATTTCGCGAATTGAATGGCCTGAGTCATTCACTTCGCGTTTTGAATAAGAATGCCTATGCATTTCGGGTTCTGAATACAACAGCCATTCAATTCGCGAAATGTATAATGTCGGATTTTAAAGGTAACATATGCATCGGTTGAAAGGCTTGATTATCTATCCTATTTATAACACCCATCTACAGCTGTAGTGTAATGTTCTTTCTAAAATATTTCCTTTTTTATTATATTCATTATCAGACGTGGCACTCCACTGATTTTAGATGGAGGATGAAGTAGTATCCATCATTCACTCCTTGCTGGGTAACGATGCGGAGCAGCGACAATTTAATCTTGCATTCACTAGTGTTTTGGCGGCACTTGTTATTCTTGTTTGCCCTCCATTATCCGTTTACTATGCTATTCAACGGCACAAAATGATGACGCTAATAAAACGGTCCATGATAAATCTGTCAGAGAAAACTGTACAACTAAAAGCGGAGCAGAAAAAGACTGAAAGGTCGTATATTAGGGCTGTTTGCATTTATGTATATGTACATAATGCATACTGTTCAAGGTTTTAAATGCAATTCATTTATCCAGGTCAACACGATCGCAGTTTAGAACAGCTTTCCTTTAACATTCCATCATATTTTAGGTTGCTGTTCGAGCTCCTTCCTAGATCAGTAGCCAAGTTGTTATTGTGCGGTCAAAATGTAGTGCCGACGGCGTACGCTTCTGCCACTATCTACTTCAGCGACATTGTTGGTTTCACGAAGCTATCTTCCCACAGTAATCCCCTCCAGGTTGTTCAATCAATTATTGAAATTTATTTATTTGAGGATTGATAATTTGTCAAAAGACAATATTTTAAGCTCTGCTGGGGCAATAATTTATTCAGTGTTATGATGAAAGCAAGTGGGAATCATCTAATTAGCATTATAGCATTATAATATATATATATAATATATATATATAATATATATAATATATAATATATATAATATATATAATATATAATATATATAATAATTAGCATTATAATTAGCAAGGGGCTAATAAATTGTGTCGTCACCGATTTCGGATTTCGCTTATTCAGGCACATTACTCCCTCATACGTCCCTGAAAATAAGAAATTATTAGACATCCATATTTTAAGTTTAAATAATTCAGTTTGACTTAATTTTCTAATTTTCTAGAAATCTCGAATTGTAGTCCTACTTCTCCACAATTCCGTTGACGAAGTCTGTCTTACTCAATCTTACTAATCTTACTCTAAATTCTCCAAAATTTCCAATCTTTGCTTCAGTTAGCTGACTTTTGGTTTGGCTGTTATTAAAATTGCACGCAGTTCGTCACTTATGAAGAACCAAGCAACTAAAGACGACTAAAGTGCCGCCATTTGGGTTTTTCACTCAGCACAAGTACAATACACATCAAGCCTAGAATCTAAAATATAATCCTAGCACCCGTTTACGCTTGCTATCCTCTGGAACATTTACGGAGCCTGTCAACGGCTGCTTTTCTGTCAGGTGGAGTGGAGCTACCTCGGCATCCATGTTTAGTACGGTGAAAGTGATGGATGTTATCATAGCAATGTGTAACATCTCGGTTAATTGCTATGGCAATAGTTCAGGTCAGTATTCCATCTTCCTGAAAAATATAGAAAGTTCTCACGTGGCACTACGCCTAGCCCAAATAGCGACCGGAGTGAGGCGACTGTTTAAAAAACAACCAAAGCTTTAACCTTTACTTGCACGACATATGTGGCGCATAATTTTGTGAGGATATGAGCGAAATCCGTAATCTGGTCCGTGATCGTAAATTGTGCCATAACGGACTACCTCTTAAGCAACTGAAAATATTATGATACAAGGCAACAATCCATGCCGTTCTTTTTCAGATCGTAGGGCTGTTGAATTCCTTGTATTCCATGTTTGACAACATACTAGACAGATATGATGTTTACAAGGTTGAAACAATAGGAGATGCCTATATGGTTGTTAGTGGAGTTCCCGCTGAGTAAGTGTTACAACCATTTATCTGATGCCATAGAAGCTAAAGCTGTTGGTTAATCTGTTATGATAATTGATAAGTATCTGATGTGAATACGGGAAAAATTTAAACTGAGATTGCGGAGGCAGAAACCGAATTTGGTTTCCAGACAAGAGGATGACGAATGTGCTAAAATAGATTGCTACATTAAGATATTAGTAAATGTCTGCATATTCAATTTAGATTAAAATTGATCAAACCTCTTCTTATTTTAATTGATTCATGAATAGTTTCTTTTGATTTTATTCTTAAGAGTAAACTTTCCAAAAATAGTAATACAAAAATGATACTATGAATTATCACAACAATGGGTGACTATGCTCACTACAAGGTTGGTTTTCAATGTTGTGCTAGTTATACTGTTCGACGAGACCCTAAACCTTTTGTTATTCCATGTTACATACATATTTAAAAATGAATGACTCCTTATTAATTGCGTCCGGTGTATGTGAGACGTCAATGCTTATAAATATGCTGATCATATTGACACTGAATCGTAAAAAGCTTTATGGAGAATATTTCAATAAATTTTATTTTGCTGTAGAAATTTTTACTGTTACTTCATGTGTTATTATTAGTTATTTTGTTACAACATTTTTAAATGGTTTGTTTTGCAACACTTATAGAGCCGACAAAATTGGGTTAGTTAACAAGTACCGAATCTACCCACGTTAGGACTGATTTCCAAACTATCTATGAGTAAAATTATCCTATGAATAATTGTTTTATTTATTCAAAATTTGCACAAACGCTTAATCCGTTTCTTTGTCATAATAACTTAAAGTGTCATTGATGCTGTGCATTAGTGGCTACAAGCCAAGGAAATATTTTAGTTGCTTTTCTGAATATTACTATCTGGATCTAAATATTTTAAATTTTAGTTACGTTTTTATTTCTGTTAACAACAAAATACGAACCAGTATAAAGTAATACGAACAAACTTCCCTGTGTTTGCAGAAATGGTATCAAACATTCCTCGGAATGTGCAACTGTGGCCTTAGAAGTTTTAATGGCTGTCAATCAAGTATATATACCACACATGCCGACAGAGAAGTTGCTAATACGAGTTGGACTCCACACTGGTATTATTTTTATTAAGGGTTCCTCAGAGATTACCTATCACATGTATGATTTGTCTTACTAGTTCCTTTTGTACAATGTTTCACGCAATAGCAGTCCATGCCGAAATCCATACAATAATGTTGCTGTGCTGTAATGCTGTGTTGTTGTTCTGTGCTGTGCTGTTGTAGTGTTGCTTTGCAATAGTATTGCTTTTACTAGGGCCAGTGGTGGCGGGAGTTGTAGGAACAAAAATGCCTCGGTACTGTCTCTTTGGTGACACAGTGAATACAGTAAGCTTTGATTTTCAATTCTGTATTTTCAAAGATTTTTTAATTCAAGTGTCTGTAGAAAAGGTTTTCATTTAATTTGTGAAGACTTAACCTTAATTTCAGACTAAGCCTCAGTCATTTCAATGTCTTTACGCTCATATTGTGAGTTTATGTAGTGTCGTCACTATCACACTTCTACCAGTTAAGGGCTGTAGAAATGCTAGTGACTGCTGATTCGTACTCATCGCTGTGAGGGTACTGACGCCTTAGGCTTGACTATAGGCTTCGCGAATGATGTTTCACTTAAGCTTCGAAGATATTAGCGGGTATTAGCTATCCCGAATTACTGTTATCCCGAAAAAAGTGCCTTGAATTTCAACAAGACTGCCTCAATGTTAGTCATAATTTGTGCTGATTGTAATCATTGTTCTTATTCTTTCATTACTTTGGTCAATCAGTCGTGATACTAATTGTTTTGGTAACAAAGCTCATAAATCCCAAACGTTAAGCAAGAGTCCATAATCTATTCCTTTATATTATAGAAGAAGAGTAAGCCACTAGAAGGCTTCTCTTCTTGGCATTGCGTAACGGTGCTCCGACCAGAATACGCGAATGTTCCCCGTTTGGTGGGGGGTCGACAAGCATACCCCCTCCCCGTTTGGTGGGGGGGGGGTAGGCAAAAGGGGTGCCGTTTAGTGGGGGGTATGCAAAAGGGATCCCGGTTTGGTGGGGGGGTAGGCAGAATGCGGTACCCGTTGAGGGGGGGGGGGTCGCCAAGTCAGGCTAAGAGTGGATGAATCTGATTGGATGTTGGCGACCTTTTGCATACACCCCCACCAAACGGGGACCTCTCTTTGGTACCCCCCCACCAAACGGGGACCCATTTTCGATTAGAACAAAAACTACCGTAATCCTCAGCTCTACCCCCCCCCACCAAACGGGGACCTCTTTTCTGCTACCCCCCTCCCACCAAACGGAGGGGGTATGCTTTATCGAAGAGAGCTACCCCCACCAAACGGGGAACATTCGCGTATTCTGGTCGTAGCACCGTTACGCAATGCCAAGAAGAGGAGCCCCCTAATGGCTTACTCTTCTTCTTATATATAGTGGAATTACGCACTCTTGCTTTAAGGATATTTCAGGCACTGAAACTGAAGTTGAAATTGGGTTTCTTGTTGTACAGGGTCCCGTTTCAATCACTTAAACGGAAACGTAAACTGAAGCTACTTTGGGAAGAAACCTAAAACTGAAATTGAAAACATTTTAGGCCGCCGGCTGAACCTAGAACTATTTTCCGCAGAGCCCTGAAACTAGGACTGAAACTAGTTTCAGTCTTTTCTCAAAACATGAATTTTGAAAGTTTTAAGCCGTCATTTCGTTAATATTCTGCAGTGGGAGACTAAATAATCACCAAGTTATGTTATAATATTTCTGAAGGCTGTAAACTATAGTTTTTAAAACTGAAACGATTTTGTGTTTCAGACCGAAATTTTAAACTGAAACTGAAATTATCTTAGTTCGTTGGATATACTGCAAATGAATCTAACTGCCAACTAAAACAACATTACAAAATGGTTAGATATGTAGAGGTAGATGGGGTAGGGTAAAGGTAGGTAGCCTTATTTGGCTCTAAGCAAAGTTGCAAGTAACACCTGCTAGTGACTTAAAGTTTGCTTAATACTGTTCACAGTCCAAAGCCGTTTACTTCAGACACCTTGAAGAATTTCAAGTAAAACTTCACATTCTAAACTAAACGTTCTGCATAGTGCTAGAGGTGAAATTTATTTTGGCTAAACTGTACTAATAATAGATATTTTAAAATTAACACTATAATAAAAACAGAGCCAGCATCATCCCTACATGAGCAAGCTAAGGTACAATAACCAACTTGAAAGATTTCTAATTTTGCAACTAAAAACGCCTTACTGTTTAGGCTTCACGTATGGAATCTACTGGGTTTGGTGAGTTCAATTTTGTTACTTCAGTATGGTTTAGGCATTGGTTCTGATTTAATTTTACTTTGCATAAGGTTCTTATACTTGTGGTGCACGCCTTATTAGTCTAATTCAGCCTAGTGTTTCCTAAACCTTACGTTTACATTCCCAAGTTGAACTAATATTATTTGGGCGAGCTATATTATACCTACATCATTTAACTTAATCTTTACTAGAGAAATGGAGTTCTCTAGTAATTTGAGAGAGATTTGATTACTTGAATGTACTCTGAAAATAAATTAGCCGCTGTTCCAAGTTCTCAGTTAAGTTTTTACATTAACGCATAGCTGAGGTCTATACAAATGCAATAAATGTAATATTTGTAGCAATTGTACAAACTTTCATTTTAATTTTAGCTGGGCGTTGTCAAATTTCTGCTGATTTAGAAAGAAAGCTTGATCCCAAAATTTTTTACACATTGCTTCGTGGTGACGTTCAAATCAAGGTATGACTTCTTTCAAAACATTATTAGAAATGGAGTCAGACCATCATGAATCTGTCCATTTTTAATTTATGATAATAATGACCTAGGACACAAATTTTGTAAAACTTGCACTATTTGAAATGTTATAGGGAAAAGGCCTAATGCGGACATTCTGGCTAGTTGGTAAAAAAGGATTTCCGTACTCGGTTGACTTGCATCGCACTGAAAGATTACTAGAAAACGCAACATATCTGAAACAGTAATTGCTTTATTTGTTACTGCGATTACTTAAATTAAAATGATAGTCTAGTTTCTACAAAATCTCGCTGTCAGAGGCAGCAGCTGGAACAATTGCGTTGCGTTTCATGTCCACATGAATAATTGCCATTATTATTCCTGCTATAATTTGCAATCCCGCGGCGACAAGAAATACGGCACCTAAAGCAAAATCTCCAAGCGATCGATGAATGCAGACATGGTCTCGCAGCTGCTGTAATACCTAAGCTCGCAGAGGAGTAAATATGTTTAAATTCCTAAACAGGTCAATGAAAAACAGTACATGCAGCTCACGCATAAGCATGTCGGCATGTTACCAACATCGAAAACATCACTGCCACTTAGCATCATATCAGTCTCAATACTACGAAGTCCTCCTGGACAATAACACCTTTCAATCTTAGTTATGGCTAAATTAAGAAATAATTTTTCAAGCCAACTTTGTTTTTTTCATTTTTAATATCATGTCTGCCTGCTGCCAAATATTTGTACAGCATTGCTGAATGAAACCAAGAGTACATAATATATAAAAGTGCGACAGGTGGCAGGTGCTCTGTTATCAGCTGCAGGTACATGCTCTTTTCGCTAACGACTGCCCCCCACAAACGTGTATGTTCACTTCAAACAAACTTGGCCGCAACGCTTGCATGCTGAAGCTCGAAAATACAACTACTCTCAGTTGGTTCAATGTGGGAGCTTTAGAACGCAATGATAGCGTTCAAATTTCTTTGAAGTGAGCAAACGCGTTTGTGCGGGTCAGCCGTTGGCGAACAGAGCATGTCCCTGCAGCTGATAATAGAGCACCTTCAAGCTGTCACACTCTTATCTATTATGTACTCTGGATGAAACTAATAACTTGTCTTCGCATTCTGCTGGGAAATTTCTTTTCGCCAGTAGAGAACCGCAACAGAAAAGAATAGTCTGAAATTTCATTTTCAATTTTGTCCACAAGTAGACGATTGGTGCTACAATCCTTCAAGCATTGGAATGAAACTGGATCCCCTATATAAACCAAAACTTGTTTCTGGATTACTGTGATGTGCAGACTTGATTAATAATTCTGTGGACGGATCAGCAATATTCTTAATTTTCCATTTACCTGGAAAATAAGGAGTGGCGTTGTATACGGAGTTGAATATACCTGACGACGCTAGCAGTGCAATATTTCCAATAACTCCAAGTCCGGCTAAAAATTTCCCGGACTCTTCAGGCTTTCCCAAACGAGCCATAAAGCTTTGTACACCTGTAAATTCAATGACCTGTTGAAATGACATATGGCTTTGAACATTAGAAGACAAATTTAGTGCCACTGACCGCCTCCCACGCACATCATTATGACAATTGACAATTAACCTATTATGATTGATAAGAACGTGAAACCAAAAATCAGGTTAAGCTGTTGATTTGATCTTTCGATACTTAGGTGTGGCCACATTAAATTTGAATTTTTCATGCTTTGCCCATAAAATAAATTAATAAAATTAACAATTAACAATTAAAGATGTATCCTCTAAAGAATTCGAAGCATTCTGCTGCAACATTAATGGAAGTACTAACTGATCACAGCAAACACCACTTATTAACTGGTTCCAAAAACCACTAAAAACCAACCCGTTTCCGGAGTAATCCAAATCAACGTTTATATACGCGAGAATCAGAGCTTAATCGCATATTATCATTGCCGTTGGCATTGATTTCAACTTTTTCTAACCTATAGGTGTCAGATATTTTGAGAATAGATGTTTGTGCTTGATCATTTAGTCGTTTACGTGCGTTTACAGCTTAATTATACCTGACAGACTGAGATGGCTAATGCTTCCAATCACTAATGATAACCAAACGATCCATCTTTGATCGCTGAAAGCTAGTATAATTAGACGAAGCGTGTTTGAACAGCAGCTGACCAAAATAACAGCTATGTCAGAAAACTTCAAAGCCTTCATTGCTGACACAACACCCATTCCAAAAATAATACTCAGGAGGGCGCCAACACTGTTTAAGTATCCGATCTCAATCGGACTGAACTGTAACGGATAGCGTATAATGAACAGTATCATAACATTCATTATTCCCATATCACACATCATGAAAATAATTGTTGCAAGCATCATTGACCAAAGGTGCAATCTCTTATTTTGCTCTCGAGGTTTAGTATATGCGATCCAGATGTCTCGGACCAGTTTCCAAATGTAGGATAGAGCGGAAATTTTTTCTTTGCGAGGGCTGGGTTTCCCCTTCAGTTCAATCTCGGGGGCACTGCCAACATTGTCATTAGATGGTTCCACCGGTATGTTCAAAGTATTTGGTGCTAAACAAGTGTTTATAGCTAGCAGCTCAACGCAGATAAAGTCAACATCCTTAAGGTGGTGGTCCTACCAGAACTCAGCAAAAATAATGATTAATTTTTACTTAATAGTATATACTTGCTCTCTAACACCAAAGGCAGCTCACAAATATTGTTCATCATAGGTTTAGCATTAGCTGCTCGGTCCAATCAGTTTGCAATCTAGCTCCTGAGATTGCTGTAATGAATGTAAGTGAAAGAAAGAAGAAAGTTTGTACCACCAGAGGTCCGAAAAATTCGGTGGGACCCTTTTCCGTTAGGACTCGAACACACGGCATTTCGCAGACTAGGCGAATGGTCTGCTAATTGAGCTACGGAGGTACAGGCTATGCAGGTGTTCGTGTACCAGTGTACTTGGCATTCACATCGTCTTTAATTCAGAAGACTGGTTACCACGTACCATTTCTGCACTCTCTGGTTTCATTAGCTCTGCTTGGTTGCTCTAGCTTCGCCTTAGCCAATTCCTCCGGTGGCACCATTCGTATCTTTACAAGAGTGTATAACACAGCAACAATTAGAAAAATTTCTGCAATAACCATTGTCCAGGCATATCCAACATGTTCAATTAAAACTCCACTGATAGCTGTTCCCAGAATGTTAGAGAACTGAACACAGCTTCCAATGAATGTCATTCGCACAATCTATTAATGAAGGGTATAAGGTGTAATAAAGTTAAAATAGTCGGTCACTTGTCCCATCGCTTGGCTGGTTTGCAACGAGGACAATGGGTTTACTTAAGGCGGTGATTCCTTTCTGAGACATCAACTTTCAACCATTATTTACTCAAACATTACTTTGTAAGAAGCCATTTTTATATTAAAATGCTTAACATTGTTTCCTTTTAATGAATACAATGAAACTAATTTTGGTTTTTAAAGTCTTTTATTGCATCTTAGTAGGAGTCTAGTTTTGTAATTTTGACAGAACTCAAAACTGTCCTTATGCCTACACTAATCCTCCAAAACTCAAAATTGTATATTTGCTTACATACTGAACTAAAAAATTAAAAACTATCCTTATGCCTACAAATACCGTAGTAAACCTCTTTCAAATGGCTTCTGATAATGAGCCTCTGTGAGACTTTTAGGTCAACAGCTTTAGTTTAGTTTTATGTGTAGCTGAATAAGTCAAGGATTATTCGATTTTCGTCAAAATGACAACTTCTGGATACCAAAATTAGATGGCTATATCTCATGATAGAGACAAGCTAGAAAGCTACTTCTAAAACCAATAATGTTGTGCACAATAGGATCTTTCGAACGAGTATAGTTACAGCTATGCAACTGTTGTCAAACTGTTAAAAATTAGCAAAAAAATGTTCAATATGCTGTGATGTCGTATTCTTGATGCGGAGTTGCGCAAGTAAGTATGTTAGTACAAAAGAACTTATTTTGGAAAGTTTTATCAGATTTCGTTTTGATTTGAGCCTTCAACAAACTGATGCGTGCCTAAAAGAAATCACCACCACCTTAAGCAGGATAATAGCAGTCAAACTGAGCCTTTTAAATGAATAAATGAAATGAAAGCCATGCGCCTGTAAGCCTGAAAAACAACGACCTACGGCGTAATCTAAACCCATAGCCTCTGTCAATTATTCACTAATACCTTAACCTTAATAGTGTCCTTGCTTTTAAATTTTAAATTCTTTATTTATTCTTTTATTTATTCGTCATTAAAAAGAATTTTAAGATGCAGATCTAACTCATAATGAATCGACGTTAAGATTAAGATATGTCGGGAAATAAATGTTATTCAGGATATGGCCCTCTGCTATTACCTTCGATACCCGTATCCAGCCACTATCAACTCCCTTTATGTATTTTATTGAAGTACTTTATAACTAAATGATAATAATTAAATTTGCCTAATCTGGGGATGAAAGTATTAAATCCTTGTAACCAAGAGTACATAATAAGAGTGTGACAAGCGTCACGCTCTTAGTTATCAAGCGAAAAACATCATCTGCACAATAACGGCTGACCCCCCCCACAACTGAGTATGTGCACTTCAAATAGTTTTGCCCACTATGCCTACGTTCTAAAGCTCAACAACACAACTAGTCAGTTGGCTCAATGGGCGTCTGTAGCGAGCTTTAGAAAGTAGACATAGCGGGCAAAAGTATTTGAAGTGCACATACTCAGTTGTGGGGGTGCGCCGTTATTGTACAGATGACGTTTTTCGCTTGATAACTAAGAGCGTGACGCTTGTCACACTCTTAGTTATTATGTACTCTTGCTGTAACGAGCCTCGGTTAGCGCAGCGGTTCTGACTCGTTACAGGAAGAAAATCATGTCAAATCTAGAATTAAAATTCAAGCACGTCTCTACTTCTAGCCAGAAGTCATGCAGCGAGTGCCTTAGGCAGTTATTTCTCAGTTCCGCGCTTATTCTGGATAACCCAAGTGAAGGCCGTCCTTTCGGGGATGTGTGCTGCCATAGCCTTGGCAGTTGCCCTGAGTAACTGCATGAGCCGTTACTCAGTGTCACCACAAAGCTAAAACGTTGCTTTCAAGAAAAATAAGAAAGGTGACACTACTCTTAACTGGATCACCACACTAGATGTGCCGTTCTAAAAAATCCGTGTAACTTAAATCTTTTATTGTGGGGTTAAACATTGCATTGGGACTAAGTCTAGGTAAAAGGATTTAATCTCAATAATTCTAATTTAATCGTCAAATCTCCGCCATGATTAGTTGTCATGGCACTGTAAACAAAAACGCCATAAAGCAAAGATATATGAAACTTCAACAAAATGGCTGGCTAAATTTAACTAATCATCAGAAATGGCACTATAAAGTTACTTACCAGTAGTTCTTTCCTTGATGTAATATCAGCAATATACTGGTTTAAACTGTTAATCATTAAACTGATGGTGCCAGTAATGCCTAATACTACAAAGGCAGGTAACAAGATCCATAAGGGAGACTGGATTATTCCCACCTGTATCACAAACATAAACACAGCCAGCGCTGCTCCTGAAATTTTGTACAAGATATTAATTTCCGTTAGTATAAAATACCAGTCCTGAAGTTAAGATCCTGAATAAAATTAATATAAACCCTTGTTTTTACTCAGTATCCAGCTTATTCCGTAGTATGATCTCCACTTGAAGAGGTGCCATATGCTCATCCATGGATGGCAACATATTACGGATCATATTACGCTATTTATACCTACTTCTGCCTACCTTTATAAGAGTCAATTTTAGATACAATGAATAATTCAAATAGTAGCAGTGAATAAAATCTCAGAATGCGTTGTGAAACTTAAATACCAGTCGAATATATATACCTGTTGCAGCTAACATTATGTTAACTTTTCGACCAGCAAGATCGCCCCAGGCGCTCAGAATTAGACAGGAAATGCTGGGCGGTACCATCTTTGCCCACATCAAATACATGGACCATAACGCCGACTTTTGTTGGACTTCTTGTTCTACATGACGGTGTGCATGATCTATCTTTAAACTTGCACAGTCTATGGAAGCATCATACATCCCATAGTCATTGTAACAAATTTTGTAGTAAAGCGCCGGGATTGTTGCTGACTGATATATGGAAAATCCAGTGAAAAATAGCAGTGCTATCGGTTCTACCGTAATTTCCTTACAGTACTGTACCAGCATGGGTAGCAGTTCTTTCTTTGCTGGCCATTTACCTGAAAAATAAATACCACAGAATAACGCTCGATTACTGTTACAACACCATCGATTGCTTCACCTTGTTTCCAAAAATCATCCTTTCCCCTATTGCAGGCTACATACATACTAAGATACGAAATATATACATAAGAAATAGTATCGTTAGTTCAATATCCGTGTGAGACCCATGCCTATTTCACATACGGAACACGAACGCACAACTTTCGGATTTAGGAGCTGCTCAGGCTACAGCAACAAACAGTATCAAACAAGACAGAATTCAATCTAGAAATTAATATAATGCGAAACGAAGTTGTGTCTAAGCAGTCACTGGAAAATAAATCAAATCTTGAATTTTTCAAGCGTTGGTTCACCAAAATTTACCCTCTGTTGACAGTTCTGTTTTGGCAAGATTTCTGTTTTAACGGGTTAATATCTACACCATCTTTAGGACAGCCAGCCATCTGAAAAAGTTTATTTGGAAAACTAGAACCACTGAACAATTCGCAAATTGATTAGCTCACCAACTTCAATTGATGCATATCATTAGACCGCTTGAAGCATCATATTAAAACTCGTTCTTTGGTTGTTAGTACTCTTTGAATTTCATGACTAGACCGGATTTGCTTCAGAATTTAGTGAAATTAAATAGCATGGCTAGCATTTCGATAGCTAGATGTTTGTTTTAGGATTTGGTAAGCTGTTCAGATATTCCAAAACCAGCAAAATAGACTGAACATTCTCTTATTAAAATCTTAACGCCGCAGAACACCACAGGAATGATAAAATAAGTTAAACTTAACCAATGAAACCGCATTGGTGGTGGTAACGTTTACCGTAGTCATGTACAAAACGTCATAACTTGTTCATTTTAAGGACTTGATAATAGCAAATAATACATTTGATACAATACAAACAATGATACAGATGATACTTGATTTTAAAGCTTGAAATGAAAAGATTTTAGTGATATAGTCAAACCTTATGTAACTACTTTCTAAAGTGATTTACACAGCGGAGATCATAAACCATTTTTTAAAAATTATTTCTAAAATAGGTGCCAATTGACCAAACTTTGGTCTAAACCATCTTGACATTCTGAGTATTGTGAGGGTTACTTTTCTTGGTTTCGCCAGAAGTTGTCTATAACCCGGGAGATTTATCAAGGAGTGAAAACTTTTGAAATTTAATGATTTTGTGGCACTGCAGAAGAGAATTTCACAATTTCGTGAAGGTTTCAGCAAAAACCATTTAATTCTGCGCAGTTTGATTGAGGTGGTTCGGAGAAATCCTGGTTAAAACCAAACTGATTGCTCCTTTGAAAAATCGGTTTTTAGCCACAACTTTAGTTAGACTCAAGTAATCATACTCATTTCTGCACAGAATATGTGCTTGCAAACGGTTTCTAATTTGGATAAACCGATTTTGAGTGTTGCGGTTAGTTGTAGGAGCAATCGACAAAAATCTGGAAATACAGTTCGAACGAGCTTTTTCGATTGAATATGGTTTTGGCTAATTTTAACCAACACTGCAACTAACTTGTTCAGCAAAAATCACGTTTCTAAATTTTCACACAAAGACTCTGGGATTCTTTCTAGTGTGTTCAGAAACTTTCAGAAATTTTGGGTTACGTTCGCGAAAGTTATCATCCAATATACAGAAAAGAATACCACCACCTTAAGCCAAATTGCTATCCCAAATTGGCTACCGCAAGGGTCAGTTAAGTTCGACCTCCCGTTCAGACATGATGAGAATCATCATTAGCCGACATACATTCTTGTCGACGTTCAAGCTGCTGAAGCTATAGCAATCAGTTTTCTTGACAATAAACGCATTAAGGACATAAAATAGTTTGGATTGAAGTTTTTATTCCTGCTGGAGCAGGAATGTATGAAACGGAAACTATTATGTTTTGTGCACAGTGAGTCATTTCTCCATTTAGAAGCCCTATCTTCAACACAAGGCTAGCTTAGCTAATTTTTTGCATTCAGTTTATGCAAACTAAGTTTAGGTCCTATTTAAGCAGCGCAAGTGACAGCCTTCACGCAGGCTCTGACTGTCAGCAATCTAAACGGTTGCAGATTTTTGAGCACTAGTGTGGCTTGGGAGCTACCCATTAGTGCGCTAGGTGATAAGGCACTAGCTTGCGCTGAACATGACAAGTTCAGCCATGGCAAGTATAAACCTGCTCTCCCTTAACTTAGCGGAGATCAGCGAGAAAGAAACTGATTGCATATCAAAAGAAGTAAAGTAATGGAGGTTTACCTCTATGAGGATCGTTATCATTGTGACCTTTTACACAGCAAAAAAGCAGTAAAACTAAAATCTAATAACAATAACGCAACCAAAACATTACTCGACTCTCAATGAAGTCAATAAACTAAAAATAATAATGTGGTGAAGTACATAACCTAACAACCCGATTAACAAAGGAAAATTAGTAGTTAATAACTCAGTCGTACAATTAATAAGGTAGGTCATCTAACAGAATAAGTGTGGGCATGCACCTCCTATTTCCAGTGACTGGTTTAACTTAGTGTGTCTCTGCCGGGCCCGTCACAGAATATCTTGATCTTTTTCTTTAGGTAATCTGGGGTGCGGACCTAATCCTGGGTAGGGTGCTCGACTGCATCCTTGATAGGGTGCTCGACTGCATCCTTGATAGTCACAATTAAATTATCTTTGCTCCCCGCGTCCCGTAAAGGGACGTCAAGTGAAATAGTAACGTAAACATGAAGCGTCTGACTTAAACCATGCTTCCAACAAAGACAATTTTTACAATTGAATAAATAACAGGTCTACGAAGGAATACTGCTCCTTTGGGGCCAACTTGCATTTCTGTTCCCATTCCGAGTTTTAAGTCAAATTTGGATTTTACGGCCACAGGTATATGCTGACGCCATGCCAACACCACACCATTTCCTAATATCTACCGAGCAGTTTTCAAAAATTTTCACCTGTCCACCTCTACAATTCATTCAACTGATATCTATTCCACCATGTGTTCCTGAACTTAGCTGGACCTATTATAATAGCAGAGCACATAATAATTAGGAATGGGGCAAACGTCGCACTCTTAGTCATCAGCTGGCAGACATGCTTTGCACAATGACGGCTGACCCCCTTCCACAACCGAGTACCTAGTGCCCACCACAACCGAGTACCAAGTGATCTCCAACAACTGAGTACCCATTTCACAATTGAGTATGCTCACTCGCTTTATGTTTACGTGTTGTATCCTGCAAGCACTACTCCTTACGCGTAAATTGTGCCTGAGGACGTAATGGACATTCTGATAGTATTGTAGAACACATCGTGGTAATTATTTAGTGTTAGCATCCCCCTTCCTTCAAAACTTCAGTTCAAAGATGGCGTTACCCCTAACCGGGGCACCGGCTGGAGTGAGGTGGCTGCAAAAATTACAATTACTACGACTTATTAGATTGTGTCAGCGAGATTCAACTAGTGACTTATTCGAGTTTTGATAACATTCTTGAACTCATCAACGAAATATTATTTCTGCTATCGCTATCAGTAGCAAGCTAACGTAAATTAGCAAAATATTGTCTAAATGCTGTGGTTAAACTATGCTAAAAGTAAGCAAACAACTATAGCATAGAACTTTATTATTGAAGATCTGCTGCACTGAAAAGCAGTATAAGCCAAAATAGATGCGTAAAACGTCGCTAGCCAATGCAGGTGTGTTAGGTTTTGTAAAGCCAAAATGTAATTTTAATCGCTTGATTGCTGGCTGCAGAGTGGATATCAATGAAATTGATAGCTAAACTGAAACTTTGACGACTCCATATGTATTTATTAATAACAATATTTACAGCTTTCAATCTTGCAATCTATATTAAGTGGAAACTCACTTTTCATGTCACAATATGGACAGTGTCGGGAAACTCTAAGAAAGAGATGCGGCTGCAGACAAAAAATACACAATAACCTTCGGTTCAGACTAAACTGTTTAGCGAGGCTTGCAAACTGGTTTCTACGAGTTTTTCAACAATGTACACACGATGCTGGCAGCATTGTGCAACTGCAATGATTAGTAAATTACAGCCAACTTCAGTTTGTCGCTACCAGTATTTGACATTTACATCCTATTGATGCTGTAACCTCATAGAGAGCCACCCCACAATGCAAACAGTATATAAAGACAGGGCCACGTTTTCCTGGATACTTCACGTACGGAGCATAATTTTCGGATTTGTTGATTAGCTTGGGTGTGGAGGAAAGCAGAACGTATATTGTCAGCATTACGTCATACAGTGAATACCCATGGTGTTGAAGCTATGTGTTTTCCGCTTAGGCCTCTATGATCTAGTGGTCAACGTGCTCCTCTGCAGATCGAGAGGTCCATGGTTGAACTTTCAGCACAGACCAAGCAATATTGTCCATTTTGAATATCAGATCACTGGCCTAAAGGGGTACTACCATGGGTGGTGTTTTGGGTTTCTGGGATGGGTATCTCTAATACAGTATAGCAACAAAACAGAATCCGAGACTACTCTTTCGACTGTAATGAGAAACTGTTTAACTTAAAACAAGAGTATATAAAAAGGAGGTACATCTCCAGGGCCAATTTCATCATTACTATCTTTAGTTATAAGTCCACAGCTTGTGAACCTGTGGCTGTTTGCCACCAGTTGTCGAACATTGAGTTTCATTAAAGTCTGCTGGCAACTTGCGGCCGCAAATCACAGGCCACAAGTAAACAACATGTAAGCACGTTGAAATGACGTAGAGCCCACAAGTTGAGTAAAAGTACTTGTGGGAAAGAAAGAAACTGGGCGCATGAAATCGAAATGTAAATAGGAATACTTTCTCAATGCTATGCACCACAGTAAAACAATGTGAGTGAAAAATAGTATATCAGTACAGTGAAACTTTCATAAAGTGCAAATAGCTACTGATTTTAATTACTTGGAAAGATAAGGAATAGTTAAAATACGAATAAATATTACGTGAAACTGCGTTAATCGTACAATTCAAGTCATAAAAATAAAAACCAATTTGAAAAATGGTTCTGTGTAAACGTCAATTAATTTGGATTATCAGATCCGTCAATTGATTCGTAGTTGAGAAAGTGCAATTACCGCTAATATGTATTACTTAATTTAATATGAATTTTTAATTGATAATAATTTGAATGCCACAAGTACTTCGACTTGTAGGGTGTTGCAGCTCTTTACAGGAAATTGTGAACTTGTGACTTGTGTCTTGTAGTGTCAACTAAAACTTGAAAATTGACTTGTTGCAAACAGTTACTCCCCTGTGGCTTGTGACCAGTCGTTGATAAAACCAAAATGGTTTGTGGCTTGTGACTAGTCGTTGACAAAACCAAAATGGTTTGTGGCTTGTAAACTTGCGAACTTGTGACTAATGATAAAATTGGCACCAGGGAACAAAATTCGCAGCGGCTACCGGCTATGTGCAGTCACGATGACATCGGCTTGGAATACGCCGAATGATGAAATCGTCAAAGCTGGGTACTCGGAAAGCAGTCGAGAACGAGAAAGACTAAAACAAAACACACTACTCACTACTCATAGACAACTACTTGAATTTGGTCTGTTCAATATTCGAGGTAAAGCATTGGTATCATTCTAAGCAAGAAGACATTATTTTTTTAGCATTAGAAGATGACTAACGGCTCTCTTCAGCTTATGTGCACAACGGTGTTCCGACTAGAGTAAGCAAAAACTAAAGCAGTTTTCAAGGTGGATCTTATCCACCTCATTCAATATTTTTAGAACGCATTGTGTTACATCCTTCAATTTTAACAATTGCAATTAAAATCAGGAGATCTACGTTTACGCCAAGAATAAAATGTTGTGGCAAGCGTTTCGTCTGAATGGAATCAGTGAAATTGTGTCCTGAAGCTAAGAGAGTCAGCATGTCTTCACACTGTCTGCTGATTGTTGCGTTTGTTGTTCCAATGGTTCAAGCTCAAGACGTACTCTGACGGCGGCGGATGTATGGAGCAAAGCTGTAATACACACTGAAATCCAACCAGGATTACTTGCAACAAGATGGTAGAGTTGCCATGATCAACAAGCTACATCTCAATGGATTCGAGTAAAGAATTTCGAACAAGCAAGAATTGGAGGATGCTAGGTTATAGCGATAGCTTTGCTCGGATCGACGTCGAGGTCCTGAGTGTCCAAGGAAACGGTCCTACTACGGTCCAAGAGGTCATTGGGCAAGCATCGTTGTTTGCTTATGGGTTCGCTTGTATACGTTGGACCGACTGCTCAATTTTAAAGAATTTCCGACTGAGGTTGTTTTGGTTTGCGGAGCATGTTCTGACAAAATTTCGACATCTGTGATCGCGTGCTTGTGTAGCTACCATTATGCCTTATAGAATAGAAATCTTAAAAGCTTCGTATTATAAATTCAAATTAACTAGGTGAAAAAGCATAAAAAGGTCTTTACAATGGCTTATCTCTTCTGTACGTTATGTCTATAATACGTGACAGGCGGCTGAATATATGGCAAATTTATGTTGAACATTCCCATTGCGTAATGGCAAACTGAAAGCTAATCATTCTAAAATGATCTCTACAGGGCCTTTCATGATGCTTTTGGGTTGGATTTATTTATTACTTTATGAAATACTTTCCGCAATTTATTAAAAGCAAAATATTAGTGCGAAATTTTCCAAATCAATTATCTCATTAATGCTTCAACCAAAGTTGCACAAAATTTGCATGTACGTTAATTTGGGAAGTGCGCAGGCGTAATTTTTCCAGTTTTTGTTTCAATAGTACATTTCGTGTATTCCGTAGATTGACTTCCAAAGTTGTCGAATATTCGCAAAATACTCAAAACTGCATAAATCAAACAAGAAGACCCCTAAAAGGGGTAGGGTTCTGCATCTGAGCTGTGGGGAAGAATGTATTAGGTATATATAATATGACCTTATGACTGACAAAGCGACTTGGAAACAGTGTCTTTGCTCGCTTACACTCCCTCAAGCTCCTGTACTACTTTGTATAAATTTGATCTAAAATTATTTTGGATTTTTGCGATCAGTTCGTTACCGATTTTCAAGTTGAATGATCAAATAGGCTTCAATTGACCTGTGCTCTGTATCCTCAGCGAGTGTAGTAGTCAGTGTTACCCGCCATCCTAGTTTTTGCCAGCCGGTCATTTGGCGCCAGACTGGACCTCGTCAACTAGTTAGGTGGCAAAGGATAACCATTACTACCAGTACACTAAAATTGTGTATAAGTTAAGTCGTAGTCAAGCAGCCATTCCAGATGTTTTTCCAAAATTTTGCGCTGCTTGGAGTCTATTTTATTGCGTATTCTTGTTTTCGTAATCCTTTAGTAGACTCGAATCATATATCAAAAGCAGCCAGTCGGCTAGACAGCTGCTTGAGAACTGCTCTCAAAATTAGCTGATCTCATTTGCATAAATACTGGCATCCTGTAAAACAGTTTTCATCTGTGAAATTTGCGGGGGGGGGGGGCAATGCAAGCATTAATTTTCTAGAAAATTTGATTTAAGGGGGCCAGATTGGAAAAAACAGAAACTTGAAACAGTCAGACGACGAACATATGTAACCTACCACAAGTACTCAGTACTCAATGACTGGTACAAAAATTAATATTTTCAATTTAAAAAGTATAAATTAGCTATTACCAAAGGGCCCCCTCCGGTTAAAAAAATGAGCTGAACACCATACGAGACCAGTGTTGAAGATAGGCAACATTTGGATTGAGCAGCCGTTCATAGTACAATTCCTATCTATTCTCCGTGTAAATAGTTCTGCCTCCAGGCAGAACAAAAATGAAAAAATGCCCCTGTGTTATGTCGATTCATATATTTGTGCAAAATTTGAGCTAATTTCATTCAGCCGTTAATGAGTGACACCGTTTTAGAATTTCAACTTATACCAATTGTGTAAATCGCAAGCCAAGCACTGGATTATTCAAATTTTGCATATTGCTTGTATTTAACACCAACTGCCATTGCTGAAAGTTTGAAATAGATTGGTTGAAAAATGAACTCAGGAGAACCGGTCCCGGTAGTGCTAGCGCCCACTAAGGGCTGCACCTCGCCATCCTAAAAATGCTATGTAGCCGGAATTTAGTATACTGATTGGATCACCAAAACAACGTAAACACCATACTATATAACCAGCACTAATACCAATGTTAAATACTGGCCATGCAAAGTGTATTTCACCAATACTTTGAGTGATTTCTTGTGTAGAACTTCTGGCTTCGGCTGTATCAGTAATTAGCCAAATCAGTTAATTAGTCAGTTGATGTGTTTCTTTCATACCGATTAGTCGGCCTGCGGGCGTATGTCTATATATTATTGTTATTATTCTGTGTGCATTATTGGTGATTATCTCTTCATTAAAATCGTAAGTTCCCGATAGTAAATAATGATACCTTACTCCTTTTACTAGGGTAGGAAGTCTTAGTTAGGGCTCTAGTTTCGCGAGCTGTTGCACCCTAGGGTTTATCTGTAATCGATTAGCCTCTTTAATTGCCGGTTAATACCAGACAGTTAGCCGGTAGCTAATACCAATAAATATTCAAAAACACAATAAAACCAACACCATATTCAGCTGAGACCCTAATACATCATGTGGCAATGGTTTCGGGAAGGATAGTTTTTCATTTGCCATTGACTTTGCTTTGCCTTAGTTTCCGGTTGTGAGGTGCTTTCGCACTTAATGGGATATATTGTGTGTGACACTCTGCTTTGTAATTTCACTTATTTTGCAACTGCATGTCAAGAAAACAGCTAAGAGAGCAATGCATGTAAGACATGTTACATAGCATCATTTATGCGCTGGATGGGGGTTTCCTGTGAGGGCAATGAGTACAGCTGTTGTGTGCGGCTGACCGCCTTGGTGATGGTGGTGGTGAATGGACTGACAGGTGGGGCTTGGAACCACCTCCGTGGGAAATCCGATGGACATGGGCCCCATCAAATGGAAATCCCCACAGGTGTCCCCCGGCATCCGTCTGGCCAACGGCGCTAATGGGTTCCAACTCCCGGGGGCATGACTCAAATTCTGAATCCTTAAAATATGCTGCCACGCTGAATCCATCCTGGTCTTTCCGGATGATTTAGCCTAGACGTGTGCTGGATTGAGGGTTGTTTGTTGTGCCGAATCAGCCATTCCTTAAATTATGCTGCCGAGCGGTTGATCCCGGTTTCAATATCCTGGTCTTTCCGGATGTCCTGGTCAGAACCTGCGAAGACGTGTGCTGGTTTGGCGATTCTCCACATTGCTGAAGACCATGCACGATGGGCCCGGAATAGGAAGAAGAAGAAGAATGGACTGACAGATACTGACAGTGCGAGAGTTACTCGCTTCCTATTGGCCCGTTAAAACTCCAGACGTGAATGTGTGGTATCGGAGTAGAATCTGAAAGTGAAATGAAAGTGAAATTAACTGCGACAACGGTTTTGTTGTATTGTATTCCCGACATGTGCAGATGACAGTACCTACTACCACAGTGAAGCAAGCTATTGTGAGTCACAATTGTCAGAGTGTAAATGTAGGCAGGTCAGTAACTGTACTTCTAGACCACGGAAAGATATTACAGCAGATCTTTGCTGAAAGAGCCAGAGCACTATGAAAGGAGGAAGCAGCGAAAAGGTTTGAACTGGTTTGTTGTTCAATGAGAGCTAATATATGACTAGTTATATTACAAGAGAACTTCATCGTTTTCCATGAAAACTGCAAACTGCAATCAGTAACCAAGTAATGGTAACATGAATTGCACTAAATGTTTGCTCTACTAGCTACGTGGGAGTGCTAAGAAAGTAGCTATTACAGTAATGTAAGATGTCATAGTATACTAGGCGAAAACGTAGTTTGCTTCGCTGCGAATTAACAGATCTTTCCATGTTGTGTGTGCCCATCATTTTTTTCTAACTCAAACGTATATACAGAGGAATAAGTTTACGAGAACACTACATTACCGGTACTAGCTAAAAATAACGTGTGCGATTCTATATCATTACTTGTGCTATACAAGTTCCTATTGCGCAATTCACATTCCTAACACTACAAAATAATCAATGTTTAGTAGCTTTTCAAATAAGGAAAGTTTGTACATAAGTAGGAACTTCAGCTCACATAAAGTTAGGTAGGACTACTACGTAGAGTTTGTAACTTTCGCGAGTTAATGAGTTGTCTCACTACATTGGCAAATTAACTCAATTTAGGAATGTGCTTTCTTTACATATTATTCCGATGCGTCTTTTCACAATTGTGCCTCAATTGTGTACTAAGTCCACTATATTGTGTTCAGTTTTGTACCAAATACAAATCACGCCGAGTCTAATATGTTTGCAATATTAATTAGCACTAATCAACCACTAATTAACCACTTAATTAGCTGAGGCTGCTCGAGCAAGTAAAGAATCTCACCCACCTAAAATTAGAAAAGAAGATGTAGGCTAAGGGAAAATTGGGCTATGAGTAAAGCAAAAATGGCTGGACAAAATATGTTTCCGTTGTTTTGTTAAATTTAGTTAATTATTCGAGAAATTTAACAAAATTTTCGAGTGTTTCCAGAAAAAATTAACTTTTTAATGAAAGTTTTTAAAACCCAACAATTTTTATTACTGTTGATAAAAACTTAGGGGTTTTCAAAAATTACGTTAATTGATTAGTGCTCATGACAACTCATGGTACCTGTCCCTCCAAAATTCGGGTTGAATTTGCAAGCCCCCTCAAAATTTTTTTGGGATAAGGGAGCCCCCTCTTTGGACGTTCTTTGAACTTTCTTCTTCTTCCCCTCCCTTCTAGGTCCTGGTTTCAAGGGTACACGGTGCCTGACGCCTCCCGTCTTTGGCTTATCCTTTGTCTTCTTGGTCCACCAGCCCCTGATTAGAAGCGCTACAGCACTAAACAACTAATATAGTCCAAATATTGTTATCTGTGAAAGGTTAAAATCAGGATCTGAAAGATGTGAAGAAAAGTGTCCAGGGCGGGGATCGAACCGCCGAGCTTTGGTTTAAGAGTAGAACGCTCTACCACTAAGCCACATCCCCGGACGTTGAGACTAGTTTATTACGCTGATTTCAACCTTTCTGGGTTGCTGATATTTAACATATCTTTAGTCTATTCAGCACAACCCGCAGCCTTTGCAGCCTGACTAAGGTTCCAATTACCGCCCTGCTTGTGTTTGACCTATCCATTTCTGAACTTCTAGTTTTCTCGACTAATACATTGATAAATTTGCCAACAATTTTAGGGGTACTCAAGGTTTATACGGACTAGGTTCAGGTGTTAATTTGAAAATGCTAAAAAACGATTGTTAATCAAATGTATATTATTTTTGAAAACTTTTACCAGTGAATTCCTAGCCTGTTGTAGTAAGTATATTTAAATTATATCTACGCTGTTAGCTTTAAGACTTTTGAAACTCGCCTCCAGAAAGGATTGCACTGATTGGAGTATGTAAAAATTTGTTTCTTTCGAGTCCAATTCAAAGTTGTCACATCAGAAACTAGCAACAACTTCGAAAACTGGCATTTAATGTGTAAGCTGGTGCAAACATTCTTATTTCTTGTAACTTCATAAATCTCTAATCCTCCCAAAACTAGTCTAGACCCTTAATAAACCGAGCAACTTTCTTAGCAAATTGCTGCTCAAAATTTTTGCTTCCAGCCCCTCCCCCGAAGCCCCTGCTTCAGTCAACCTATTTTTTCCATTTTCGTTTTTATGAAAACTTTATTTTTGTTTATTTATTTATTGTTTGTTTAGAAAACAGACAGTTAGTAATTTTATTCAGTCAAGACTAATTGATTGATTTGTGGACGCACTGTCCAGTCAATAATTGTGACTTTTCGGGTCCAATCAGCTTCATTGATATCTGACAGTCTCATAAAAGGTTGAATAGGAATTGAAATGGTAGAAAACGTTGAATTAGAATTGCGTCTAGCCCATAAATTGGAGATTTGAAAATTTGAAAACAGCAATACGGCTGTTTTAGTAACTGCTATTCAGCTTATTTACAAGGTTATTTTCAAAAACTGTCACCGCAATTTGAATTCTAATTCAAGCCTTCGATTGCCTAGTTAGTTGTGTCCTAGTGGATCAATTGGTAGAGTATCGGACTGGCAAACCGACGAGCACGGGTCTCAGCAACGCCTGGCGCGAAAATTTTCTGGCTCACAAGGCTCTTCTCTGAACTATGTATATCGTATTATCTCGGAACCTCAAGGAAATTAATTAATTAATTAATTAATTAATTAAGCAAATCCATAGAATGTCGAGAGTCGAACCAGTTAGGTACGTCAGATCTGCAGGAAAACAAAAGCTTCTGAGCATTATTGGAATGGGTTTTACGGTTACTCATTGAGCACTTTAACTACTGTTTAATACTACTTTATTGTTCCACTAAGGTATTTGAAACGCTCGCTTACTAGTGTTTTTATTATTTTATTTCTGGAATCTGTTTGGCACTAATAAAGGTTTTGATTACAGAAAATACTAGCATCAATGCATAACAAATTGGCAGCAACCAGCATTAAGATCTAATCCTTATTGTTTACAAACGTGAGCTTCGTCTTAACTTGCTGAAATCTGAAAGATTCTAATGCTCTAAAGTCAGATCTGACGTTCAGATGGAGCAACGGAGAAACGGAGATTCAACTGTAAGGGAAGCAGACATAGGAAAGATTGATAAGCCTGATATGGGAGTTCACCTGATAGCTCTGTGGCCCACTCAGGTCCATTTATTTTGACTGGCTGAGAGCGGAAGACGGGCGGAAAAGGACAAATGGAAGCATAGATACAGATGAAATTGATATTAGTTTTTTAAACTTGATTAGTTTCCGCTTTCTGGTTAATAAAAAATTAAATAAGGAAGAATCAAAGTCGGGTAGATTCGGACCTCGTGAGGGGCAAGAACCCCACCTTATTTTGCTGGGCTCTGGTGGAGGAAGGCAGGCATGAATTGGTCTCCGTTTGTCTGTCAGTCCGTTTCCGTCTCGCCGTTGCTCCGCTAGCCGCTGGCTAGTGCTTTGCTGTTTTCATGCTGCATGCTTTCAGCTTTCATCCTAAAGGCCTTTTCGCGCGCGAGTTAAAAGAGGAAATTTAAAATTTTTTAACTCATTTAATGAGCTGTGTGACTCTTTCAATCCTGTGCCTGCAAGGGACTAAGGGCCTATTTCTTTAAAGATTAAAATGGTCGGATTAAACGGATTAAAAATCAGCCGGATTAAAATTTTAATTTATATTTCTTTAATGCAGGATTAAACGGATAGACGGATTAAAATTAACTCGTTTAATCCGACCATTTTTAATCCGCGGATTAAACGAGTTGATTTTAATCCATTTAATCCGCCATTAAAGAAACAGCGATTAAAAATTTTAATCCGCCAACTTTTAATCCGTTTAATCCGCGTAGCTGCACGAGAATTAAAAGTTAGTTGAAAATGCAGGCTGAGGATTAGACGGATTAAAATTAATCTTTAAAGAAATAGCGATTAAGCAGGTCGGATTAAAATTAACTCGTTGAGTTTTTAATCCGAAGTGTGAATAAAGAAACAGGATTAGATTAAAATTTTAATCCTAGGTGCATTAAAGAAATAGGATTAAATTTAATCCGTTTAACTCGTTTAACTCGCTGGATTAAATTTTAATCCGAGGTGCTATTTCTTTAATGCGGATTAATTTTAATCTAATCCGTTTATTCTTTAAAGAAATAGGGCCTAAGTCTTTTCAGAAAGCAATGTGGATCGGTGAAAATTCAGTACCTATGTAGCAAGATTTTGTTTAGCCGCAAATCTAACTACAACTCTAGCATATTAGCTGGACTGTATAGATTAAGCTGTATGACTGTACACCTGTAACTGTTTAACTATAGCAATGATTACATAACTCTTTGTTCTCTCCACAGGGCGCGTGAAAGCAACTGCCACTTCTTGACCGAAAGTTATGTCTCCATTAGCTGAAAGACTTAAACTTAATTAGGTTACAAGGCATGAAAGAAGCTTCTAGGCATACTTTCCACTTGACAATAGTATGGATTCTTGGATTGGTAATTATGGTTTATTTGCAGCACACATGAATTGTTGAGGAATTAAGTATTGTTCCGGCCTTGTTACGTAAGAAACCTCCTTTACATGAACTGTCACTTTTACTGTTAAATTTGTATACATCTATGCCTCTGCATTTAAGATCTTGCTTTTGCTGAACCGTTAGTTAAAAATCGACTCAGGAGTGACTCCTGTAGTCATCGTCATTGATTGATCGTCAAGAAAATAGGTGTAGTAAATTTCTAGTTGCCTATGTAAATTGATTTCTAAGCTGGCAAAGAAGCGCAAATTTCCAGACGGAGCCCAGTAGTGTAGTGGTAAGCATGTCTGTCTGCAGAGTGCAGACCCGAACCCGAAGGGTCATGGTTCGATCCTCGGCTGGGCTAATTCTTTACTTTCAATCCTGAATGATGCTGAACTCCTGCGCTTCACTGCTTTTTTCCTGGCTCCAGTTTCAAGATAAATTAAAGTGGACCTATTTACGGCTACCGTGTGCATAATTAATCAGATTAGACGATTAGCATCGACTTGGGCACCATGGCTCAAGTGGATGCTATCGTTTTGTTTGATTAATTTATTCGAGGGTGCCGATTGAAAAATCAGGCACGACCTAGATTTAACTGGGCCATTTTTGTTTCTAGCTTCAACACGTAAAGATACGGTAAGCAAGAGCACACATTTTAGCCCCTTTTAAGCGCATCTTGGGAGCAGAAAACACTTATTGTTACACACAAACATATTGTCATTCATTTATGTATTATGTATACAGTTATATGTATTTTGTTGGATGTCATTTGTTTAGGCTAATTATCCTATTTCTCTGCAATGCCAGGTTATTGTGACTCATGGAAAGATTATACTATTGGGGCCGTGAGGGCTGGTTGAAGCGAAATAAGTCTCACTCAGCCGCCAATTCGAAACCGTCCAGATCTGTGGTAAGCTTCGAGGTTTACTTAAGCTGGCGTGGGCCTAGAACTAGGTACTTTAACTCATTAAGCTTAGCGAGTTGAATTAACTACTCAACATCTTTGTTCTCTCCAAGGTTAGATGATTGGCCTTTGCTTGCCACGGGAGCTGTTAAATGAGTGGTCCTCTATCTTTTAAGTTGTGTAGTCTGAATCCGCCTTTAATGCCTTGTCACACGCAAGACACCTCTGGGAATCTCTACCACTAGGATGGTGCAGCGCAGTGGATTGTTAAGAGTGAAGCTGCAACACCACTGGAGCTGATGTCTTAAAATTGCTGCCATATTTTGCCTTCCAGAGTACTGCCCTTGGATACAGCACGAGCGTTCGAAGCGTAATCAAAGAATGAAAGAAAGTTGTATACCTCAACAATCGCGCCTCTGGATAAAACTGTAGAAGCCAATGTTTATCGGCTTCTACCCAATGTGGGTTTATGTTACTGATTGTGGCTGGAGAGTTTTTAGACGATGTTAGATGGGTGTAGTCAAACATGAATTTCGCTAAAGTGCAACTTACTGCCCAAGCAAGTTGAATGAAAAGGGGAAGAAGATAGCATACAGACTGAGTCCTTGAATAAAGAAAATATTGAAAGAAACAAGAGAAAACAATGGCAGAAAACAGAAAACGTAAACTACAATTATTAAAATCTGAATTAAACATTTTCATGGGAATTAATTGCTAATCAAATGTATCTACTCGCTTCCGGTGGACTTATACGGATGATTTCGGTGACCTGGCTAACCTGGCCACATTTAAAACATGAAATTTGCACGAGTTTGGCGATTAACTGTGACTGTTAACGAGAAATTTCTATCTCAGATTACAGTATTCAAAGAAACGGTATCTCTCAACTATATACAAGAGAGAGTAAAGTAGACTGTACCAGTAAAGCTTTCAACAGAACTTGCAGCGATGTAGATTTTTCTTTCAAATTCAGGTTTAAACTTAAAAGCAGTATTCTATAGAATACTGGTAGTGAATGCTTACATTAGCTCTGCTTTAAAGCTTAATTTACTTTGGATACCTAAGCCTGTGAAGTTTGACACCCCACCTGCAAGGTGTAAATTGACTCAGAAAGTGCGAATGGGAGCCACCTTAGCTTAACATAATGTTTTGAAAGGGACAAACACGTTTTGAAAAAGAAAACACGAGTCGTGGAACCTGTTACTTGTTGTTCTGAATAACCTTTTTTCTCAATGGCAGCCTAAGAGGATTCCAAAGTTTAAACTTTGTCGGCAGTTCCTCACCTAGCCCCTTCGTCGCCCCGGTTTTGCTTTTGTGACTGGCGACACCCTTTTTGACTCAGTTGCTAATAAGATTATGGTAAGGGTTGTGTCAGTGCTTAATTCTGAAAGTCTTGAAACAATTCCTGTTACAACGATTTTTCAGATGCAATAAATTGTGTCTATTGTAAGAGAAGCAGGTATGGGAAAGATTGATAAGCCTGATATGGAAGTTCAGCTGACGGCTCGGTGGTGTAGTGGTTAGCACGTCTGACGGGGTTTGAAAGGATATCGCTAGTTGCACCAGACTCTTGATTATGGCAAATTCTCACAAAAATTTCGATCAGAAGGTTCGATCCCCACCTGATCCTTTAATGTTTCGGATCACAGGTGCTGTAGGGATAATTTTTCATTCATTTGCTTATAGCTATATCAAGAGTACATAATAAAGAGTATGAAACTCTTACACTAGCATGTACAAAGCATGCTAGGTATGCTCGGTTCATTAACTCGGGACCCCCCCCCCCCCCGTAACTTCCGGGGGGGGGGGGTCCCACTTTGCACTAATTACACGCTTTCATATAAGCGTGTGTCTGCTCGCTGATTGGCCCACTAGCTTAAGGCTTACTGTAGGTAATTTATTAGTTATTTTAATTAATTAATTATAACTTTAATTAGGTTAGTACAATCAAAAAACTAATTCCACAACTTTGTAGCATTTTTTCTGCTCTTTCCAATGATATAAAAATTGTTGCACACTACATTCCTGCGAATTTTTGTATTTCGTACTGTATTTTTGTACTAACCTAATTAAAGTTATAATTAATTAATTAAAATAACTAAAAAATTACCTACAGTAAGCCTTAGGCTAGTGGGCCAATCAGCGAGCAGACACACGCTTATATGAAAGCGTGTAATTGGTGCAAAGTGGGACCCCCCCCCCGGAAGTTACGGGGGGGAGGGGTCCCGAGTTAATGAACCGAGCATACCTAGCATGCTTTGTACATGCTAGTGTAAGAGTTTCATACTCTTTATTATGTACTCTTGGCTATATATTAACCATTAATTTGATATCAAAATATCACAGTGGCGCTCCTAAGGTTGACGGTTCGATCTTGGGCTGATGTTTAATTTTTGTCAAATTCGAATACTTGACCTCTAGCGTTTTCATGCTGTTCAGAAGTTAGCAGCGGCACTAAAAGAACAGTAGCACTTTTGTGTAGCATTCTGGCTAATAGAATTTTCAATTTCATGATAACGATTCTGTCGAACAAAGAGGGGGGAACAACGCAACGACCAAGTTAGGTTACACATAATAGGATACAGTTTGCTTCACTTAGACTTATATTTCTTATTGAAGGTGAAAATTATGGAGAATTTCCTTTAGACCATTTTCTCATGCAAACATAACAATTTTATGTCTCTCTCTTCCTACGTTTGTTCCAATATATACCTTTCTCCCGTGTTTCGTTTTCCTCAGCTTTAAGCTAATAACTATTCAAACAGTTAGCTCGTGGCAGGGAATTTAAGCGATTTTTATTCGGCTTAAATGCAGGAAAATCACGACTTTTTCTCTGGAAGATTTAACGGTTGACGACAACTGTAAACTCTAGTCCGAGTGTGACCCGAAACATGTCAGCATGGCTGAAATGGTAAGCTCTTGTAGTCCTTAGACTGTGACGTTTTTTTCAGATATTAGTTTTGGAAACATATTTCTACTGAAAGGTAATTGGCTGCAATTAATAAGATTTAATAATTTGATAATTCACAAGCGATATTTGTATGGTTGTGGTTTTTTGATTGGCTTAGCCTTATTCCTAAGGATTAACATAATATTTTCTTTTTGTATTTAGTTTGGAGGTGGACTAAATTATTGCATAAAGCATTCCTTACAGGAAGCTTAATCCTTAGCATTGAAGAGTTGTAGCCATTTCATAGGTGACCTTATGTCAATGGAGTCGGTTATGTCCGGTTATACCTAAAGATCTTGTCACACTCTTATGTATTATGTACTCTTGTCTGATCTTCCCTTTATTATGCGTCTAGTCGGATGTTTTCCAGCCTAGTTTACGGAAATTCTGAGATCAGTTTAGTAGTTTACCAAGGGCAAAAACCATTAACTTTAAAGCATTTTTCTGGAACGGGACACAAATTTTAAGTCTTAGGAAGCTATGAAACCTTGTTTTGCTTTATGCAGCACTTTTGGCGATTACGGCAGAGCAGATCATTGTTCGTGGCTTAGTTTTCGCAAAAATATTTTGTATCACACGTTTGGAGCAAAACAGATTACTAGGGATACGTGCTGTGAACTTAATTAGTATAAAGCTAGGAGGGGTTCTTTATTTCTCTATAAAGCAAGGCCGTATAATATGGCGCCCGTGTATACTATCTATTATGTACTCTTGCTATTAACATAATCTTAGGCAGGCAAAGCCGTGAAAGCTATAATACTTCCGCTAGAGTGACCCTAGTCAGGAATTTTTCAAGAGATATCAAAACTTTTCCAATAGTTTTATCCTGTGGCTGGCTGCCTTATTAATTGGTGAGCTATCGAGCCAAGCATAGGGACATGTGACTAAACCCTAAGCCCGGGCTTTTCCTAAATCTGAAATTTGTGTTACACTAACGCCTCACTGAAAAATGGACGTCTCAAATGCTGTCATTTTGCGGCCTCCGATATCTTGATACTAAAGTTGACTGAAAGTCAAACCCCTTTTTTGGGGCTGTCTTTTACTTTCCAAAGGTTGGGTGGCTTTTCGTGTAGTCTAAGGTTCTGCCCTTACCTGGCTAAGCAGTGGCATTAATTATTCTTTGTCGGCTCAGTCCTTGATAAATCGGCTGATGTTTATCATTAAACTGTTGTGAAGGTGTATTTTTACCATTTCTCATTCACTGTGAAGTTGAGTACATCCTTTGGAAAGTTTTCAGGAAAAGAAGTTTTAATCCATTCATATATTTTGATTGACATCTGAAACCAGAACCAACCATTTAACTACTAACTTATTGGTAACTTTAATTTGTCAGGTATAAAATTAATGCTAGCATTGTGTTTTCTGCTCTACATACGTAGAGGTGGTTCAATGGATGCCATTTGTTCAGTAGTATACAGACTTGGTTAGTTGCATTTTTGCACTAAATAGCAAATAGTTAACTGTATGTCTAAATGAGTTCATTTTTTATTTCTACAATCAGCAACTTTATCTATCTTCATACTTAGGCACACATGAGCTCCGACAAGCTTAATTCTTTTGTAGCTCTACGACGAGTCCCTGCGTAGTAACGGTTGTTCCATAATACCGAAGCAAGTATGTACATACGATACTACTTTTTGATGAAATGTGAAATTTCATTAATCGGACCACAAAGTTGTAATTCGTTTTAACATATACTCATTGTAGTTTACAAGATTAGACAGAAGATAGTTAAGTTAAGTTTTCACAGTTGTCTGCCCTTTAGCATTTCAGCCCGAAAACGCCCGCAGGGCTGAATTTCTGTCGCCGGCTTATACTTCAGTTGCTCGCGCACGAGGCAACAAAAGCTCAAAATTTTTTAAAAGTCAAGATATTAGTTAATAAAATTTTTCGAATAGGGCGCACGCTCCCTAATCTGCTTAGTTTCGCAACATGACTCACTAGGGTATTACCTTGGTTTACAATTTATTTAATGTAAATGAGTAGAGCCTGCGGGGTATTGAACCAGGGATCTTCTGCTCGCAAGTCAACTGATCTCTGTTTAGGCCAAGTTCAGAGGGGTGTAAGCAAATGCCCCGCAGTTCGCAGTTTAGGAAAAATACCTTCAGATACACTCAGACTTTCTTCTTTCATAGAATAAACTTTTCGACACGCAAGTTTTCAACCCTTTATCTCGAAGCTGCATGATAATTAATTGATCAAGAACTGATAACATGAAAGAACGAACGAAATTAAGGGCTAAACGAATAAAACTAGCTAAAATCAACTCAATCCTTTTCGCGCACAAAGCAGTTCAGTTAAACAGTTCCGTTTACTTCGTCTGCTGGGTTAAACGAGTTAAAAATTTTAACTCCATCCTTTTAACTCGCGCGCAAAAAGGCCCTAAGACGTGTCACTACAGCACCTCAGACCCGAAATGTTTATTCCACCGAAGCTTCTTAGCACAGCTGGTAGACCGGCTACATGCTGAACAGAAGGCCGCAGGTTCGAGTCCCCGATCTAATGAAATGGCTTGTAACCGGAAAAATGCAAAAAACAAAAGAAACATTTGGGTTTTGTTTTTAAAACGACCGCTCTTCCTTCCTTCCTTACAGCTCAGTGTCTGCGTCCAACCAGTGTGCTACCTCATTCTAATTGATTGGGCTAATTGGCCTGTTTTCATGTCACTCACAGCGCATTGGTCATGTCACCGGTTTCACCTGCGCGCTCATAAAAATTAGGAAATTATCCAATAACCTCTGTCCAATTTTTGACATTCTCTCCAACAGTACATAATTAAGTTATCCTTGTCATAAGTCAAACTTTCTTGTCAGGCTTTCCTGCATTTTTGCATGGAACAGGATACTTCTTTTATCAAGACTGACAGAAATTCGAAGGATTGGACGAAGGTATATATACTAGTCCAAAATTGTAACGCTACTACCTGTGGCTGGTGGGCCAAGAAGATAGAGGGAAGGCCAAAGACGAGAGGCGTCAGGCACCGTGTACCCTTGAAACCTAGAAGAGAGAAGGGAAGTGGAATGTTTTACTTTTTCACTCAGTATTGAAAGTAAAGAATTGACCCGTGATTGAACTGTGGTAGTTCCGCAGTGCAGTGAGACGTGCTAACCACGACACCACAGGGCCATCAGCTGAACTCCCATATCAGGCTTATCAATCTTTCCTATGCCTGCTTCCCTTAGAAAATATCCTTAATCGTGTCTGCCAGTTTCAAGCTTATACATCAAGACTTCTGCTTAAGCGTTTCCTGTTTCTAAATTTCTCTTGGAAATGAAAGAATCGAAGAAAAATGTCCAGGGCGGAGTTTAAACCCAGGTTAGCCGGAAAACCCTTCAAAATTACGTAAGCAAAATTAGCTTATTGGAAGAATTTCTACTCATCGTTTTGCGGTATCTAACTAATGGGTCTGCCTCACTTTTGCGCTTTATGACGATGTGCTCCAACAATTTCTAGCAAGAAAGAAAATCTCTTCGGCTAATTAGCGCGAACATAAATTATTAGGATAATTGTTAGCCAATTCATTCCCTCATTGTCAAGCTCAAAACACCCAAGGGAAAGAACCTATTTGCACTACCACAAGCTTGATGCAATTGTGCCTCCGTAGCTCAATTAACAATGCGGCCCAATGAATATGCGAGTTGCTGGATCAAATCTTGTCAAATTGCAAGGGAAGCAGGCATAGGGAAAAGTTGATGCTTTTGATATGGAAATTCAGCTGATGGCTCGGTGGTGTAGTGATTAGAATGTATGACTTCAGATCAGAAGGGCCGCGGTTCGAACCCCGGCTGGGCCAATTATTTACTTTCAATCATGAATGAAAAGCTGAACTTCCCTTCTCTCTCCTAGGTCCTGGTTTCGCAGACGCACAGGTTTCGGTTGCCTCCTTATTCGAAGCTTTCTCTCGGTCTTTTTGGTCCACTAGCCCCTGGTAGAAGCACTACGGAATGCAGAAATTTAGATTTTTTCCTCCATGTTGCATGCTTTTTTATTTTTTTATTTACAAACCTTTGCTGTTTCAACACTTGGTGCAATTCAAGTCAACGGTAGGTGACTAAATCAATTTTCGAAACCAAGCCGTGTCTTTGGTGCACTTGATGTTGCCAATTAATTTCAGTGCAACGGCAAAGACGTCAGCAAAAACGAAAGCAATTTTCCCCTTTTAGGCAAACCCTGATTTCTTCCAATAAATCAAGCCCCCCATTTTATTTTGCCAAGTTTTGAAAGCGAAGCCAGCTGCCCTGCCTTCTGCGGTCGGATTATATTAGTTGTCACTAAATTCAAGAGTGTAATACTTTTAAACTCTGTTAGCAGATTTTTAACTTTGTGTCTTTGTTGGTTTTTGACGCAAAACTCCGAAAAGTTCGACACACATTTTAAACTGGCGCCCCCAAAAGTTTTCCTGATGACATGCCGAGCTAGCATTCCAGCGTGTCTTCGTGCCTAGACAACAATAAAAAGTTGTAAACCTTTAGCTCTTTACATCTTGAACTACTTAACATTACTACTGCTGCCCTTTCTTGGTACGTTTCATCAAGAGTACATAATGATATATCATCCTGATATATCATTATGTACTCTTGGTTTCATCAAATAAATCTGTAGTGTCAGCTTACAATACACACCAATGCTTTAAATTTTGCAGTTAATAGTATTTACCAGCGGTCATCTGAAAGACTTAAAATTTAGGTAAATTAGTTTGCTCTTTATTTGGCAATGTATATGTCGTAAATTCCGAAATTACCCACGACTATACCTACGAAGGACTGCAGAGTTGCAGACATTTGAAAACTCGGAACGGGTCGAACAAGTTCAAACATTCGAAAACATGAACTGGTCTAAATCTAAAACGGATGCGAAAACAAGACGATTTTCCCAATCATTTTTGGTCAAGTTGACAGAATGATTTTAAAAAATTATAAATTAAATTAAATAATATGCGAAAACAGACAGATGTAAATTAGCTCTCTCTCCTAATCCGGTATTTTCGGCATTTAGGTATCAGAAACACCGCAACCGATTTCTGCTTTTTTTCTTACATTTGTGTGACTGGAACCATTTAACCCACCCTTGAGAATTTACGAAAACCGGTTTCCTTACCGCAGCAGATGTTTTTTAGCATCTGCACCAATTTTGTTAATTACGAAAACAAAAAATTATCAGAATGTGCAAAAGACTCGTGTTTCCAGATTTTGCCTTAATCCTAACTTGGCTATATCTTATCTGTAGCTAGGCTCTATAATTGCCCTAAGGCTTTCTGTGCCTTAGCTGATGGAATGCTTGTTGTAAGCTTCTTGTTATATAAGCAATCATAATCAATATATGTAACTTCATGCTTATATACATATAGATGCTACTGTATATACATCCTTAATGTACGATATTTATCGCTGACGCAATTTGCGTCATTGCTAGAAATACAAACAACATAACCTCTGTTTTCCGAAGTTTACCTGTAACTTAATTAGCCCTGATATTTAACTCGGCAACTAGCTGCTTTTAAATTTTCGCTAACATATGCATTCTCGGAAATGGACCTCTCTGTATAGTTATAGAGAAAGAAAAAACGTAATTAGGAGACTATGTAGAAGTTCATTTCCAAAATACACAATTCAGAAATTTTGTAGATGGCATTTCGTAAATGGCCCTCCTATATGTATAAAAAGAAAAAAGAAATAAGGAGAAAATAAGTTCATTTTTGAAAATGTATTCCGAAATGTTAACTACATAGTTCTCGGCTATATATATATTTTAGATTTGTTCTGTTTCTTTCTATAGAATTGCTGTCCTTGCTTTAAGTATAGATCTCAGTGCTATTATTGGACTAATTCTGGATGAGAAAGAGTTTGCAGCATTTCTAGGCTAGGTTTCATCACAGCTCAATTAGACAACTTTTCCGGTCAAAGCTCTGAGATTATTTGCCCAGAAATTTGAGCAAATCTTTCTTCTTCTTTCTGGCATTTCCAAGTTTGTATAGGAATTTACATCTTATATCAGTGGACAAATATATATAACTTATACGTATGGATGTACGTATATATATGATTTCCCCAGACGTATCAAAGTTCCGTGTCATCCCGGCTTTCCTAGAGATTTTGAGTAACACATTTTAAGGGATAATGTCAAATTACATTAGCAAACATAAACGTTGATTTCATTTTCATGTAAATTTGGTTCACCCACCCACAGCATATCTGAACTTTTCTGAGAGATTCTGCTTCTAACGCCATCATTGTATCTTCCAGACGACACTACGATTTATAAATAGCATTCCTCTAATCAAGAGTACATAATACATAAGAGTGTGACAAACGGCAAGCTCTCTGGTCTTAGCCTACGTTTACGATCTGCATTCTACAATCTAATGGCTGACCTCCTGTATTAAGCTAAATAAAAGTAATTTGCGCTTTAGGCAATTTCAAGATGGAATCTGTTTAAGACGCCTGCAACTTAAAGACCTGAAACTGAAATTGAAACCATTAAATGTTGAAACAAAAATAAGGAATGAAATAAAAACAGGAATTAAATCTTCTTTATAGCATTATTATTCGTTGGAGTGACTAAGCACCGGTAGCCCAACTCTATGACGGAAGCTTTTTTGATAGTCGATAATCTAAATTCGCTGCGTTTTTCAAACTCTGAATGAAAAAGTCTCAAAATGAAAATCCACGGGTTGTGTCCAAACAATTATCACAGTAAGTTGCCGTCAAAGTTAGATGACTTCATTCTGACGACAATTTAAAGTTTAAAGATTATGTAATCTTTGGTTCCATGAAAAATTATTTCCACTAAATAGTGCAACGTCATCTGCAACGGTTCACCCGGGACAACTGCTTGAATGACAAAAAGCCAGCCAGCCAGCTTAAGTATCACCTAGGCATGTATGACTTAATAGTGGAACTTAAATTGCTTTCTTCTTTCAACCATAACATTGGTTACCCCCGGCACCAAAACCTGGCAGAACCAAAGAATTATTATCTTCCAAGGGTTTTTGCTTCCCCCTGGCTCCACCTCCATTCTATATGATCTCGAGTGAGATCTCAAAGATCCTGCGTCACAGTCTTAAGCATGTGTTTGTTGTGGCTGCGGCCACCTCACTGCAGCGGCCCGCTCAATTGCCGCCCGCAGTGCCTATTGTAGTCGCGCCACAGCGCACCACGACCACTGTGGCATACAGATACACTAGGACCTCACCTGAAGTGGTATGTGTCAGAAAATGTAAAGTATCGTAATGCATAAATCCTAAGCGGGTATGGGTCGTTCTTTTGGCTAGGCTTTTAGCCAAATTTGGAAAATTTAGGGGAGACATAAAGGCAAAAATTTGTGAGTGTCCTAGACTTGTTAGTTTGAATAAATTTGGTGGACTAAAGGAAACTTGCAGCTCCAAAGTTCTATAGCCCGAGCCTGTATTCTTTCTTTTGGCTAGACTTTTGGCAAAATATGCAAATTTGTGGGAGGTGCAAGTGCAACTTTAGGGAATCTCCTAACGAGGGGTGATATAGTGTATGTACAGCTCAATTTGGCGTGTAAAAGGGTTTTCTTGGAAAACTGTGTTTCTAAACGGGGGAACATCGTTAGCGATAGCAGTCTCTGTTTATGATAAAAGTTTTGAACTGCACGCAATCCAAGCAGACTCTCATTTCGTGATCAGGCTGGAAAACTGAATTAAACATTTTGAAGCAAAGTTGCTGCGCACAGCAAAACTTTATCTCTTTCATGCTGCGATCTGTATTTGAAGCTGCCAAGAACAGTGCCGGGAGCGCTTCCCCAGTAAAGGTAAAATGTTGGCCAGATTAAAGTTTAAATTTTAAAATTTAAATCTAAAATAATCCTTGACATTTTGAAAATTTGAAACTGTGAAGATTTAAATTGGTAATTACTGGAGATTTTGCACTATTTGGAATTTACAATGTCTTTGGTGGCCTATTTTACTGGCCCTTTACTTGTGCCTAAACAGCAATTTGATTTAGATTAAACTAAAAATTAATTTGACTTGAATTTAATTCGTTTCAACGAATTGGTCAAAATCGTTCGATCTCCAAAATAGCTCGTGGCTCGTTTCGTGAAATTTAAACTTCAGTGCCTTAATACTGTTCTGACCTAAGTCTAAAACTACTTACATTTGGCAGGTAGTCTAAATTAACCTCGACTAGGACAGATTTGGCAAACTGCCAGCGAAAATTTTCCCTTTCATCACCGTCTCAGAATAAACCAATTAACCTTAATCGGCTCAGAGTTCTAATTATTTCGCCGTTACTAGATTTGTTTGTCTCAAACTGCCCAAAGCTAGGAATCTGAGACTTAACTTAGATTTGAAGCCAAGGGGCCTGAATAATTTTCCATATAATTGATGTTAAGTTTTGGTGCGTGATTTGAATCTAAGCCAGAGACACTATAATGAGCTAAACGATAACTCTTTTCTGGCTTATCTGAGGAGATAAGCATTAATCTATAATTGTCCGTCACTACATCCCAACAAGTTTGGGGGCTTAAAAGTGTAAGAAAATAGGAAATATTGATAAGCCTGAGATTAAAGTTCAGCTGATGGCCACGAGGTATAGTGGTAGCATGTCTGTCTTGAGGTTAGAAAGGCCTTGGTTCGATCCCCGGCTGAGCCAATTCTTTAGTTTCAATGGTGAGTGAAAAGCTGAACCTCTCTCTTCCCTTCTCTCTCCTAGGTCATGGTTTCGTGGGTACAAGGGAGCCTTACGCCTCCCGTTCGGGCTTGTCCTTGGTTTCTTCCTGATCCACCAGCCCTGGTAGAAACGCTACACCACTCAGTGGCTTTTTGTCTTAGGGAAGCCCTCCGGAGACAGAAGCCAAAGACTTAGCATAATGGTCGGAAAAAATAGGCTGTTGGTTGCAGCTCTAACCAAAGGTTGTGTAGATTTGATCCCCACCTCAGGCCTGAATTTTTCGGGTCTGTAATGCTGTAGTGACAGCTGTCTTTCCTTCGCAAATTACCTTGGGCACTATTTCTTTAAAGATTAAACTGATTAGATTAAAATTAGACCGCATTAAAGAAACAACACCTCGGATTAACTTAAACAACTGTTCTATACAACAGGGAGAAATTAACGAATCGTGCTACAGGAAAAAAACAGCAGACTAAAAAGGGATCCTATAAAGGAAGTCCCCCTGAGCAAACTTGATCAACTTCAAAAGCATATTGCTGATGCCTGCCACACGTGGGAGCTCAAACCGCACGTCACTGATGAGCTGAGAACATGCGCGGCTTAAGCTCAAGCGTTGTGTCGATCGCTAGCAGTGTGCCGTTGAAGTTGACCAATTTTGCTTAGGTGGTGACTTGCATAATATGATCCAATCTGCTAAAAGTGGTAGCTTCCAAATCGACTCTCATCTCATACCATAGGCTGGCATTGCTTTAGCATCCCACTCTTATGCACTATGTACTCTTGCCACATGAACGGAGAAAGATTTTTTAAATAAATCTTGTTAATTTCAGCATAAAGAAATAATGAAAGACGCCTGCCTGTAGTCACGAAGGCAAAGTCTTAAGGTGCATTCATAGTCGCAAACGCATAGAGACGCGCGTTGACGCGCGTCGACGCCTCAGATTGTAACAGGCTGTTTTAGCCGTTTAAAAATAATTGTAGCGTATTCATGCTCACGAACGCATGCAGACGCTTGCGTACGCGTGTCTGTTTGCGTCTGGAACTATGAATGCGCCTTTAGTCCGAAACAGAAGAGAGCCATTGGGCGCAGCCAAATACAGTTTCGGACCGAAGGCTCTGCCTTAGTGACTGCAGGCAGGCGTTTTTCATTATTTCTTTATGATTAATGCCTTGTATCCTTCGTGGATCCGCCTGCTAGCCCGCATTTACCTCATTTTCTTGATGTCAATTTCAGCATGGTAACGCCAAGAAGTATGAGCGACTAAACCATGTGGGACGTCTTCCGGTCCACCCCTCCTCCCACGGTCAGGATGTGAAGTTTAGTAAGACTTATCTGAACAAGGAAAAGAAGGTATTATCCCCGAGCATGTTGCTCTATTATCTGGCGGCAATCTTCAAAGGACTACACCCACGGGTGGACGACGATTTTGTGGACAAGCTCAATTATCATTACACTAGTGCTATCATATTTGCCTTTGCTATTGTTGTTAGGTAAGATCCTTCTTTGAAATTTAAAGATTTGGAAAGTTGTGGTGCCCACTTTTCTAAACCATTTCTCTGAAAAGCATTAGACCAACACTAATTCCTTAGTTTCTAAGCAGGGCACAGTGTTTCTTAGAGTTCACCAGTTTTGCATTTAATGACGTCATAGTTGGTGAGCTTTGTGTTGTTCAATTTTGAAAATGGAAAATGTAAAAATTTTCATCGGCCGGGAGTCGAACCATTGACTTCCACGGTTGCAGTTTGACGTTCCACCATTACACTACCAAGGGAGAGATAAGCACATACCTTCTATATCATAGATTCTCTGTGTGCAAAATAGACTCCCAGCTATCAGATATAAGTCTTTACCGTTTTATACTTGTTCTTGTAGATCGATTGTCGACGATAAAAATTCCCCGATTTATGCAATTTTCGGTAGTGTGACACTCTGACATGCATTTTATTAAAAATCTTTTAAAAATTTTATTCTTTTCTACCATCTTCTATTGTTAGTAATTCTTGTACTAAATTTCTATTATATTTCAGTGCTAAGCAATACGTAGGGTACCCGATCCAGTGTTGGGTACCGGCTCAATTCACCGATGCATGGGAACAGTATACCGAAAACTATTGCTGGGTCCAGAATACCTACTTTGTACCAATTCATGAGCCAGTGCCGCCGGAGTACGCCACCCGGGATGCTCGTCAAATAGGCTACTATCAATGGGTGCCTTTCGTTCTGGCAATAGAGGCCCTCATGTTCTACATTCCCTGCATTCTATGGCGAGGTCTCCTTCTCTGGCACTCAGGTAGTAGTCAGAAAAGAATTCAAAAAATTAAATTTAAAAATTTGAGCAAAAATTTAAAAAAATAAATTCTGGGGGGATTCGAACCACCCACCTTCCGCTTACTATTCTGACCGCTCTGCCAACTGAGCTAACGGTGTCACAGCTGGAAGCAGCCTTTGAAGGAGTTTGTATCCAAACTGAAGTGACGCGATGAATTAATGCGATATTGCAACCGATTAGAATTAGATATTTAGTTTATGACTCAGCGTTTGGTTGTGTAGCTCACTACGGTATAGCAAACGGCTGTCGAAATCTACTGTGTGAAAAATGACATAATTGCCCTAAGCTGTGCGGGAACACTAATAAATGATACCTATCCTACATATCTCTCTTGCTTCCTGACAGAAGCCACATTCTGTACGTTGTCTGTTTCTTCAGGAACAAATGTCCAAAGTTTAACTCAGATGGCCTGCGACGCTCGAATGCTGGATCACGACTCCAGAGCGGCCACTCTGCGAACAATTGCGGGTCACGTGGAAGACTCACTTGACTTGCAAAGAAATTTAGCAGGTACGCTGACTGATCCAGTTATGCAAATCAACTGGTTTTTTATTGGGACATAGGGCTATGCCCTGAAACTGACGCTTGTCATACTCTTATGTATTATGTACTCTTGTGCTGAAGTTTAGAGTGGAGTTTAATTTTCGAATCACTTTGAGTTTGACATTAGGTTTGAGGTCACTTCAAAAGAGCAATATTTCTTCAGCCAAAGCATTGAGATCTATCTAATTTTACATTTAATCATGTCTTTATAACCAACTTTTATTAGTTTCAATTTTTGACTTCAATTTTTAATTTCAATTTTTATTTTTTGCTATTTATATATTATTTTTATTTATTCAGGCAGCAGCGATGCCTCCAGCTGGATATTCTGCAACAAATGCGGAGCCTATATAACCTGGCTCTACCTGTTCATTAAACTGTTGTATGCCCTCAATTCGCTTGGCCAAATTTTGCTCCTCAATTCCTTCCTGGGAACTCGAAGTCTCCTCTACGGCTTCTACATTCTCTACGACCTCCTCAGGGGTCGAGAGTGGCAAGAGTCCGGTCACTTTCCCCGGGTCACCATGTGTGACTTTGAGGTAATAATGTGAAAGGGCTGAAATCCCTTTCTGGGTTGCTGATATTTAACAATAAAATTAGTGAATTGAGCATTAATTCTTTCGGCCATTTGGCACAAGTGGTGATTTTTGGTATCTGTTCCAAAGAGAACGCAACACTGTTCATTTTCAGCCCGCTTTCCCCGAGAAGCCCTTGGGAAGAAGAAATTTATACTTAGGGTCGTTTCACACATTTGAAAGGGTTAACGTAAACTCAATCCTTTTCGTGCACAGGGTTAAACAAGCTAAACAGTTCATTTTGACTCGCCTCCAACCATAAACGAGTTAAAATTTTTTAGCTCTACTCGTTTAACTCGCGCGCGAAAAGGACCTTAGAATGACAGCACCCAGCGATTTCCCTGCCAGTCTCAGGGCCTTTTCGCAAGCGAATTAAAAGATTAGAGTTAAATTTTTTCTTTGAATGACCTCTTAGCTTAGGAGAAATGTTAGGAATGGTGGATAGTACTCCTAGCCTAGGAGGATCTTTTGAAGTCCAATTCTCCTAAGTGACCACCTAAGCCTGGATTTTAGGAGGCTCTTTCTCAAACGCGACCCAGAAACTCCCCCTATTGAGACCCTTTTGACATTTTTCATTTTTCCGTTTCTGTTCTAGGTTCGAGTTCTGGGAAACGTCCACCATCACACCGTCCAGTGCGTTCTCACCATCAACATGTTCAACGAAAAGATCTTCCTGTTTCTCTGGTTCTGGTTCTTCATGATCTCCATCATCACCCTCCTCTCCTTTGTCCACTGGGCCGTCATCTCCCTCCTGTCCTCCCAGCGGGAGAAGTTCATCCGTCGCTACCTCCGCGCCTCTGAAACCATCATCCCCGACCGGTCGGCCGCCAAACGCTTCGTTCTCAGGTTTCTTGGCCATGATGGCGTCTTCATGATGCGAATGGTCTCCGCGCATGCCGGCGAGATCATGGCCAACGAACTGACGGTGACACTGTGGCACTACTTCAGCAGCAGTGCTCGACGCAGCCCCGTGGCTGAGTACGAGCACACCACCCTCCCGCCGCACATAGCCAGCCACGGGAAGGAACAGAAAAGCGGGTGGCTCTCCGCCCGCAAAGGCTATGCGGAGGGCGGCGGGGCTGGTGTGAGTCGCGGCAAGAAGTCGTCCAGAAGAAAAAGTGATAACTATTTCTCCTTTGTCTAGTGATGCTGCTGTGTTGCAGAATCTCATTGTGTGGAATTCCACCGGTCGGTGTCTCGATCCCCGCTCTGGACACTTTTCTTCACATCTTTTAATCCTGATTTCAACCTTTCATACCAGCTAATTGCTGGAAGGTGTTGCAATTCCAAAATGGAGTAGCAAGATTTTCTACCGTCCTGGCGTGATTAGGCATAATGAAATTCTGCATTATGTGTTCAAATGCGTCGGTGTATTGTGCTTAGGCTTGCTCATATTTTGCCCCTCCCCACCATTTAGCCATATGAGACTAGCAATAGCTAGCAATGTCCTCGTGTCATAATTCTGTACGTATAATATTCTACTGCCATTTTTACTTGTGTAAAATACAAGTTTATGTACAAAACGATTTAAGGTTTTCAGATTGACGTAACCCATAACCTAAAATTTCCATCAATCGACCACGATTGAGATCCACTCTTGGAGAAATCATTAAATACAAATATTAAATATAAGTATTAAGGTGGCGATTCCCTTTGGTCACATAAAGTTTGCACCATTATTACTCATTCATTACTTGGAGTTAAGAAGCCATTTTTATGTCAAAATGTAGCGTGACATTTTCTCTTTTTAATGCATACCATGAAACTAATGTTGCTTTTCTAAAATATTTTTAACACATTTTAGAAGAAGTATAATTTTCCAAAATTTTTGCAGACTCAAGTAAATTTTTTCGCGAGACATCGGTTATATCATTCGATACCTCCATCAAATAGCTGGGGACGATTTTTTATTTATTGTGAAATCGCTCTTCGTTATAAAGAAATAAGCTGAAATGTGTGGGTAACCTGTATTTTACCTACTTTTTCCAAATTTGTCAAGCGATTATATACTTTAGCTAGAAAGCAGCAATCGGGGCAACTAAAAAATCGTCCCTGGGTATATTTGTGCAGAACACATTTGTTCAGTAGCAGCCCTCTAGCTTGCATGCTGAATGCTCCACAATCTTTGGAAAAAATTGGTCGTGTTTTTGCAAAAACTACCTTTTTTATGAAAGCAGCCTACGGGATAGCTGTTGGAAGACGATCATGCGTCGAATAATTTGCCCCTATAGGATCTACAGATCGACGCCCTTAGTTTGATTGTACGGCTTGTGTAGTTCAAGAAATGTTGGACTATTTGATTTCCGCAAAAATGACAAGTTTTCGACGCCAAAACAAGAAAATCGGCTATATCTCACGGTAGAGAAAAGCTAGAAACTTGTTTTAAAAAGCAAAAATGTGAAGCTGAATATGATCTTTCGAATGAATATAGTCATAACTGTATAGCAGCTGCCAAACGTTCAGAAATTGGGAAAAACCACTCTGACAGGAAACCTCGAATTTTTGAATCGGAATTGCGCGGAGGGTGTTAGAACGCTAAAAGAACTTATTTCGGAAAGTTTCATCAAATTTCATCTTGATTTACGCCGTCAACCAACAATGTGTGACCAAAAGGAATCACCACCTTAAGTGGGGGGATCAATATTTCGCTTTCCCGAGGTAGTTTAAATAAAATAACCGAATTTGATTGATCAGTCCAAAGCACGGAAAACAGCTGGTAATGTGGATGTTACCGTAAAATATGACTCTAGTCTGTAATAGCCCACCTTTTCACAGCGACTGCCCTTTCTTCCAGTTTCACCGCGCTCAATATTTGAGGTGACCCTCCTGGCTTAAAGGTCATATATACTGTGTGCATAGATTTGGCGTTCACATTTTTGCTTGCGCTAAGTACAGTTCCCAAACGTAAAAATTTCAACGACAGCCAGTCAAAACATTCCTTAAAAAATGAAAGCTTAATAAAACAAATTAAGAAAATAACCGTCGCCTTTTACTGTTTTTTCAATCTTACGTATGACAGCTGTTCTAAAGCTTGCTCAAACAAAACCCTATGTTAAATGTTGTTGCATTCTCGCATGGATAAAATGGGGAGCGGCCAGACTATTAGGTTGGGCTGTAACCAAATCAGTATAATCTCTTGTAATGGGACCTCCCCAGGATCAGATCACTTGGCAAACTGGAAACACGTCGCATAAGTTAGTTTGCATCTTTGCTATCTTTGCACAAAATTTTGGTGTCAGAGAGTGAATAATTGGCAAGCTACCATCATGGCTTTGCGCATGCGCAAATGATCAAAATTTTATTTAAGCCTTATATCCTAAATTTGTATCTGCCATGTGAAAGAGCATAAAAAGAGGTTTACAGTGGATTGCGCCAAATGTGAATAAAATCTGAATAAGCTATTCAGAAGTTATTCATGAATTAAATCTGATTAAGTGCCAATTCCGTTGCACCAAGTTAAATCTGAATAAAATGTGAATAAAATCAGAATAAGTAGTGCAAGTTATTCAGATTTTATTCTTACCTCGGAGTAAGAATAAAATCTGAATAACGTTTATCTCCAAAGAATTTATAGTGATAAGTAATTTTGTATTTTCTCTGACGTTTCTGCGTTTCAGAAAAATGTTGGCTGGTGTCGTGTTCTGAAAATTTTGGTGTTTTTATGTAAATTTTTGTTCAAAACTGTTTCTTCGAAAAACAATGTTCAACAGAAGCTTTTGAAAGTTATAATACGGGAAACGTGACCACTTAATTTTAATTAAAATTTTCCTGCTTTATTTTGCTTTATATATTAGTTTCACTGTGCTTAAACCAATTAAATAATTAAATAAATAAAAGTGCCCATCAAATAGTCAGCAGGTCATGTTAGCAAATTATTTCAAGCGTTTGGGATTGGAACAAGAATCTGAATAAGTGTGAATAGGGCAAAATGTTTGTGAATTACATCTGAATAACTTTCGAGTTTCTTGCTATTCTATTGGATAGATGCATAATCTTCCCGGCAGCGGATTTGTCAGTTCTTTGTCACGTGGCTGAATATCAGAATAAAATCTGAATAGTTATTCAGATTTTATTCTGAGATATTCAGATTTTATTCTGAGAATAACAAAAGTTTAGCTAGTCACCTTTGGTGCAACGCAAAATCTGAATAACTTGAGAATAAGATTAGCTATTCAGATTTTAGACTTATTCTGAGAATAGCAATTCAGATTTGGTGCAATCCACTGTTAAAATGATGTGCATATCTCTTCTGTACGTGGTTTCTTTCTATCAAAAGTTAAAGATCGTTCTTCATTCGACTGACTTATGTTGACCGTTTGCACCTGCAATGTAAAGTAATAGCAGTTTATCCACAAATTAAATCTATTGGGTTTTAAAGGTTGTTAGTGTGTTAGTTATGTGTACTATTTAACAATAAACGCTATGCAGCTGATTGAAAGCATAGCGCATTCCTAAAACCTAAGCAAACAATGAAAATTTGCGAATTCTTTGTTTTTGATTTTCTCGTCACTGCTTCAACCAAACTTGACCAAATGTTCCAGATGTGTTTTATATCTGCATACGCTCTGGCCATTTTTCTTGTTTTTGAAAAAACGCAGTAGTGGCAAGATGTAGAATTTGCAATATGTCAAAATCGAAAATGCACTTTTACAAAAAACTTAAAAAAACTGCCTGAGCGTATGTATTAATAAAGCTACATGCGAAATTTCAAATGAATTCTTCGAAGACTGAAGGAGATGTTTAATTTCAAAACTTTTAATGCATTTCCTTTTGTGTAGACAGCAAGCCAGGCCCCACAATGTTGCAGGCAAGCGCATTCGATGCAAAACATGATAAAAAAACAGAATCAAGTTTTTAGTTCAGAGTATCTGTACAAATTTCACCCCGGTAGTGATACTAATACCTTAAGGTGGTGATTCCCTTTGGTCACATAAAGTTTGCACCATTATTACTCATTCATTACTTGGCGTTAAGAAGCCATTTTTATATCAAAATGTAGCTTGACATTTTCTCTTTTTAATGCATGCCACGAAACTAATGTTGCTTTTCTAAAATATTTTTAACACATTTTAGAAGAAGTATAATTTTCCAGAATTTTTGCAGACTAAAGTAAATTTTTCGCGAGACATCTGTTATATCATTCGATACCTCCATCAAATAACTCGGGATGATTTTTTATTTATTGTGAAATCGCTCTTCGTTATATAGAAATAAGCTGAAATGTGTGCGTACCCTGTATTTGCCTACTTTTTCCAAATTTGTGAAGCGATTACTTTAGCTAGAAAGCAGCAATCGGGGTAACTAAAAAATCGTCCCTGGGTATATTTGTGCAAACACATTTGGTCAGTAGCAGCCCTCCAGCTTGCATGGTGAATGCTCCACAATCTTTGGAACAAAATTGGTCGTGTTTTTGCAAAAACTACATTTTTTATGATAGCAGCCTGCAGGATAGCAGTTGGAAGACGATCATACATCGGATGATTTGTCCCTGCGAGACCTTCAGATCGACGCCCTTAGTTTGATTTTACGGCTTGCGTAGTTTAAGAAATGTTGCATTATTTGATTTCTGCAAAAATGACAAGTTTTCGACGCCACAACAAGAAAATCCGCTATATCTCACGGTAAGAAAAAAGCTAGATACTTGCTTTAAAAAGCAAAAATGTGAAGCTCAATGAGATCTTTCGAATGAATATAGCTGCTGCCAAACGTTCAGAAATTGGGAAAAACCACTCTGACAGGAAATCTCGAATTTTTGAATCGGGATTGCGCGGAGGGTGTTAGAACGCTAAAATAACTTATTTGGGAAAGTTTCATCAAATTTCATCTTGATTTACTCCGCCAAGTAACAATATGTGCCCAAAAGGAATCACCACCTTAAGCTAACCACAAATTATTTCTGAATCTAGCTAATCTAGCTAATGATGTCAATGCTTCTTTTCAGTTCTATGGAGGAAGCCAGAGCTTGTAAGATTCCATGCCAATGCCATGTCTTACAAACCCGAAATTTGATCCAACAGTCATCAAAATTATACTTTGTGCTAGCTTCACGGTGTTCGCGCAGTCGTCTGTGTTATTCTTGTCCGCTCATCTAAAATAAGCAGGCATGAGCATAGAAACTAAGCTATTGTGAAGTAGTAGATAGGATCACTAGCGCTAAAAGAATTTTGATTTATTAAAATTTGTTTTTTCTTATCCTGTGCAAGTAAGAGGTAGGTTTAAGTACATGTTTGAATTATATTTGTGAAAGCTTTTCAAATCAAATTTGAAATTCTCAAAATTCTGAAACTTCTGTCAGGCTTAGCACATTCTGTATTATTTAAGATTGCTTTTGGGGAACAGACTGTTCTTAGAATAGGTGTTGTTACACGTTGAAAGTGAAACACTTGGGGTGGGGGGGACCATGAGTGTGTTGGGAGAGCGGGGAACCCTCCCCCCACAGGGCCCACCCTATGTTGGAGGGGTCACCGACCCTCTACCCCAAAAAATTGTCAACCCACCTACCTGAATTTTTGCAAATTTTTAGCCAAAAATTGGAAAATTTTCAAAAAACTCATCGAAAAAAACGCTAAAATTATCTTAATTATATACCTTAGAACTGGCTAAATGGCTAAAAATAGCTGAAAATCATAGGTGTACAGGCTGCAGTTGCCCCTGTGAGACCCCCCCCCCCACGGAGAGGCCAGCATAAGTGTAAGATGGTGGGGGTTTGGGCGGGGGTAGCCCCCCCAGCCCTTTTTTCAACCCTCCCCCAAAACTTTTGGAGGGGACGTCCCCCCCCAAGACCCCCCCCAAACCTCCCCCAAAAATTTTTTCAATTTTTATGCCAAAAAACATCCAACCATTAACTAGTTTTAACATTAGACAGGGCCTTTAAACTCGAAAACTTGATTGCCAACATGTTTCTAACTCCAAAATAGGGTCAATATTGAGTCAGAAAGTCCATACAACTTTTGAAAACGTGTATTTCACGCATTAATGAACACTTTAAGCCAAAAATTTGTACGTTTTTGAAAAATTTTGCAAAATTTACCCTAAAAATACCCCATTTTTACCAATTTTTCGCGCCTTTGGCGCGACTACCCCCCCCCCCCCAGTTGGGGGGGGCCCATAGGTGTACCTCGGGGGGGGGTGTGGGGGGGCCAACCCCTCCACACAAATGGAGAAGTGCCGACCCCACCCTCGAAATTTTGGAGGCAGACCCCACCCCCAAATGGCCAAATCCCAGACCCCACCCACCCAAATTTTCCAGACCCCACCCTCAACATTTTGAAAATTTTGCCTCAAAATTAGTAAAAATTCGAAATTTTTTGCAAAAATTCGAAATTTTTGCCAAAGTTTTTCGACTAAATGGGCAAAAATGAAGAAATATTGTTGATTTTAAGTTGGAAATAACGTTTTTTCAGCGAATTCGCGAATTTTTTCTAAATTTTTGACCGAAAAATTTTTTACCCCCCCCCCCCAAATTCGATTTTTCCGGACCCCACCCCACCTCAAACCGGCTGACCCCACCCACCCTAATTTCGGCTACCCCCTCCCCCAACGATTTCTCAAGGTACACCTATGCCGGGGGCCCCCAAAAATTTTTGGGGGTGGTTTGTAAAAATGGCTGGGGGGGGTTACCCCCCCCCAAGCCTCCCCCCAATTAATTACACCTATGGATTCGGGGGGTCGTGGGGGGGGGGTTTAGAAAGGGGCCCCCAAAATTGGGGTGAGGTGGCCCCCCCTACCCCAAATCCCCGTTACACCTATAGCCATGGGGGGAACCCACTTTTTCGGATTTTGACTGGAACTTCTTTGTTATATATAAGGGCTAGCTGAGAACTTATATATACCATCGTACTTGGCGTACTTAGAACTTTCTTTTAAGCCCATTTGCACTTCTCTAAGTTGTACCGTTAGGCCGGTATAATGCAAAAAGTAGCGGGGGGAAAACCCAATGGGGGGACCCAACTGGGGGGAAAATAAACCCACCCTCTCACAGGTCTTAAAAATTGTCGTAGCGCGATTCTGACACTTCCTGTGTAAAATTCAACTCTTTTTTAGTTAGTATGAATCAAAAAATCCGACCTAGGTAGCTTTTTTGAGATCTCACGTGCCATTGAAAATGCAGCATCAAATGGACAGGTTTCATAAAGTTTAACACATAAACATAGAGCAATTTTCGAAAAATGCTAAAAACGCTGCAATTTGATAAAACTTACTATTCTAACGTGTAGAGAATGGTTTTTGACGTACAATTGGCTATTAAAAGTCACTATTAGACCTCTGCTGGGTCCTCCAGGAGCGAAATTGCACTTTTAGAGTTTTTGCCTATAGCTACCCAGGTGTTCAAAATTGCCCAAATCTGACAGCATAGGGTGACGCAGCGTCCTCGATAATACCGTACTATAGCCACGAATTGTTTCCCTGTTGAGTTGGTAAAAAATTTTTCAAAAAAATTTGGGTGGGTTTTTCCCCCCCAAAGTGAGTTTTTCCCCGCCACGTTTGGCAATGTGCCAGACTAACGGTGCATCGGATCGGTCTAATTTTTGCTGTGTGCAAAGAGAAAGAGTTGCCATCATTGCAGATATTTGCAAAACTTTTCTAGCCCAACCCAGTCAAAAGTTACATCGGTCCAAACTTTTGGCAATTTTTTGGAAGGTTGGACCAAAAAGTAGGTGTCATTTTCAAAATGTCAAAAAATGAGCAGGAGTGAACCAAATGACTTGATCTTTGCACACATAGGTTAGAAAGTGTCGCGCTTTCTGCTGGTATGTTTTGGAGCTCCTAGCTCCAACCCGTGACCCAGGAGGCGGATGGGTTTTCCCCCCAAAAAGGGGGTGGGTTTTTTCACCCCATGGCTATACTCACCCCCAACCCAAACATGTGGTCGTACACCTATGCTGAAAATTGAGAAAATTTTTAGTTTTTTAACGGAAAACCGATTGTTCGCCAACCCCCTTGGAAAGTTTATTTTCCCATCCCCCCAAGTCTACTTTTTTCGACCCCCTCCCTCCCCTTTTTTGCCAGATCCCCTCCCTACCTTTTTCGCCAGCCACACCTATGCCCCCTCCTCCTTTTTTGCCAGACCCATAGGTGTAAGGCGGGGGGGTAGCCCCCCAGAAATTTGGGGGGGGGACGACGACGGGTCGACGGACGTAGTAGTAGTAGTCGCGGGGCTAGTCGTGGAGGCGCGAAAAACGGCCATAGATTGGGTATTTTTAGGGTAAATTTTGCAAACTTTTTCAAGAATGTCCAAATTTTTGGCTTAAAGTGTTTATCTTTGCGAGAAATACACGTTTTGAACTGTATTATGGGCTTTCTGTCTCATTATAGACCTTATTTTGGACTTGGAAACATGTTGACAATCAAGTTTTCGAGTTTAAAAACAATGTCTAATGCCAAAATTACTTCATAGTTGAATGTTCATTGGCATTGGAAACGGCTGAAAATACGATTTTTGGCATAAAAGTAGAAAAATTTTTTTGGGGGGGGGAGGGATGGGGAGTCTCCAGAGGGGGCCCCCATAGGTGTGTTAGGGGGGGGGACCCCCCCCCCCCAAATGGAGGGGTCGCCGGCTGTGTTTTTATTTGCTCAAAAAAGTGCGCAATGACACACTTTTCTCTGAATTTAGCAAAAAATTTTGGGCTTGTGCGCACGCGTGCGCACTTTTTACCAGACACAGAAAAAGTAAATTGCTGAAATTAATCACTGAAAGGACACAAAAATTGTTGAATTTTTGCAGCATCCGGTTCCCAGACCCCCGTTGCGTAGTTCATGGGTTTACGCTCCCATTCAGGCCATTTATATACATAGTTTATAGTATCTTTTGTGTAAGACAGTCTGAACATTCTAGAAAAAATATCAGGCAAATGGTATATAATACGTACGAAACCGCAATTTTGCGCTAAATTATAGTATTTCTCAGCTATGCCCGCTTTTCCTACAAATTGCGCAAAAAATTTCGGGGCAGTGCGCAGACGAGCGCAAAAGTGTTCGAGCAAAACAAAAACACACTGCGGCCCCCCCTAAAAATTTTCAACCCCCTACCAGAATTATTGCAAATTTTTAGCCAAAAATTCGAAAATTTTCAAAAAATTAGCGAAAAATTGCTAAGATCCGCTTAATTACCTTAAAAATCGCTAAAAATAGCTGAAAATTGAAAACATTTTGCAGTGTTTTAACGAAAAACCGATTTTTCGCCGACCCCCCTCGAAGATTTTTCTTACCGCTCCCCCCAAATCTACTTTTTCCGACCCCCCCCCCCTCCCCCATTTTTTTGCCAGACCCCCTCCCTACTTTTTTCAAACCCCCACCCCCACTTTTTTCGCCGGCCACACCTACGCTGGGGACACACGTGTGTTGGGGGGCTGGTGCCGATCGCCCCAAATCAGCCTTTTCCCGACCCCCCCTAAAAATTTTCAAACCCTTACCTTAATTTTTGAATATTGTTAGCCAAAATTTCGAAAATTTTCAAAGAATTACCAAAAAGTAACTAAAAATTGCTAAAATTTGCTTAATTATATACCTGATATATCGCTAAAAATATCTGAAACTTGAGAAAATGTTTCAGGTTTTTAACGAAAAACCGAGTTTTTGCCGACCCCCTTCGAAAATTTTTCTTCCCCCTCCCCTCCCGCCTCCCCATATTATATAAATAGAATTTTTTCGACACCGCCCCCCCCCCTTTTTGTCAGACCCCCCCCTCCATGCAATATACATATATATCTGAGAGCATCAAAAACTGTTCTAAAAGCTTTCGGCAAAATAAGCCAGAAATATGTTAATTTTTATCTGATATGCCTTCCAATTTCTAATTATATATGTATAATCAAAAATTTCATTTAACTTTACTAGAGCTCCAAGAAAAGTTGCAACATTTTCAAAACACAAAATAAAAATGATGCTGTCGACTTTCTTAGCCACCCATAGGTATATATATATAACGGAGATTTGTGGGTGTGAAAGGCTCCCCCAACTTTTTTGGGGGCCCTCTGGAAACCCCCCTCCCAACCCTCCCACGTAAAATTTATCTATTTTTATGCCAAAAATCGCATTTTCAACCGTTTCTGATGCCAGAAAACATTCAATAAACTTAATTTTATCGTTAGACAAGTTCTTAGAACTTCTAAACTTCAAAACTTGATTGCGAACTTGTTTCCAAGTCCAAAATATTGATTCAGAAAGTCCATAATACAGTTAAAAACGTGTATTTCTCGCAATACTAAACACTTTAAGACAAAAATTTGGACTTGTTTGAAAATTTCTGCAAAATTTACCCAAAAATACCCAAAGTTTGGCTATTTTTCGCGCCTCCCTTCCCCCAAAAAGTTTTGGAGGAGGATTGAACAAAGGGCTGGGGGCTGCCCCAGACCCCCCCCCCATCTTACACCTATAGCGCCACCCCCACTTATTATATACTAATAAAATCCGCGTGGCACTTCTTCAGTACGCATGTTATATTATATATCACCTGTTACGCATGCGTCATAGACTATTGTATTTGTTCCCAGATCCATAGATTGAGTACGTATATAAGTTACCATTACGTGACACACATTATTACCTATATAACTGTACATGGCAGAATTCAATCATTGATACGCTAGATTACTTTTCCTTATTCTGGCATGAGCACTATCAAGATAACTCCTTTAGGTGACATTCTGTTTGCTTATTTCATGTTTTGCACATGTTGTACATTCCTGTCGTTGTGTTTGTGTAGCTGTGTTGGGTTCAATTGTTAGACTTCTCTTACAGTAAACTGTACTAATGTACATATTTATTTATATAGGTCTGTTTAGAGCAGTCTGAGATTATATGTATATATATATACGTATATTACTGGTTTCGATTGTTGTTCTGCACACTACTTGTTGTGCATTTTTTCTGTTTTAGGCGCTGGCCAAGATGTTGGGCGGAGCTGCATTTTGGTGACTATGGGTGGTAAAAATATAATGCTGGATTGTGGAATGCACATGGGATTTAGCGATGAAGTAAGCTTTATGCTTAGACAAAATTCTTTACTATGATTTTTTTGCATAATGTGGGTTATATCTACATACTTACTCGTTCTTTATGACATTGATAGGAAGGAAAAACGCTGTCTCGGGCTGGCAGACGTTACGCATTCGTGGAGGATACATGACATTGACCATACGTATGTAATGAAGATAAATCTCTGTAGTCCACTAGTGTAAAACTAATAGTAGGACAGATAGTCAAAACAGCCACAAGTCCACGGATCCCGGAGGATACGATGATATCACAGTTAGAGAAATGAAAATCAAACGTGGACACCCAAAGTCAGACCAACCTTAATCACGCAACCGGTTTCGACGCTCCACCGGGGGCATCTTCCGCCCGCGGTGCCCCCGCCGGTGGAGCGTCGAAACCGGTTGCGTGATTAAGGTTGGTCTGACTTTGGGTGTCCACGTTTGATTTTCATTTCTCTAACAGTGTAAAACTAATAGGTATATATATAGTGCCAAAATAAAAATGTTAAGAGAATGACGAAGTAAGTGTCTGTCAGCATATATAAAGCTATGGACTACGATAGCAGTTCAGGGTTGCCATTGTTCAATTTTCCCCCCTAAAAATGTGTAACTTTTTAAAAATTCTCGGCTTTCAAAATGAAAATAATCAAATATTTGAAGAACAATTTTATCCGGAAAAAACAGTGCATTCGCTGCAGACCAACCGAATCGTGCTGACATTTTGTTATCGGTTTATCTGCTCAAACTAATAACACTCGATTTATTTATTCACATTTATTGACATGATAGTTAATTAACACCCGAATCGCGAGCAATACGTAACT
>JASAND010017782.1:0-41477 GCA_030248195.1 Trissonchulus latispiculum
GACATTTGGAATTGGTATTTAGCTGTAGGTACTCTAGTTGAGTTTGGAGTGTAACAGAATCTTTGAGGCAGAGACAGATCGTGACAGCACCGGATCATTTGTGGTAACTAAAACCTACCGTGAAAGTTCAGAACCTTCAGTGGATCGATTCTTGACTAACGAATTTTCTCATCTCTATCTCGAATCCTAATTCATTGAAAATGATGATCTCTATTTTTGTCGACCTGTTGGGAGTGGGTACTCTTTTTGCTCTGCTTTAAGGCTAAGTTACGGAGAAGAAACAACAGAAGACAGATCTAAATTAATTAGAACTTTAATTTAATTGTTTAACTTTTAAACGGCTATCTCCCGGTAACACCCCAACCCTCTCTGAACCTTGTATGGTCTGATCCTCCTGGATTGGAGTAGATCTGCAGGAACCTCTCCGATAGCAATCTCTAAAGTGGGCTGTGGAGTCCTAGCGACTACTTTGCAGCAACTGAGAGCTCACCCAGAGTCCGAGCCCACCCTCTATTGTATTATTATTAATTATTATTGTTATTATCATTATTATTACTATCATTATTATTAATATTGGTTTTGGTCCTTTGGTACTGTAAAGGACAGATAAAGATAGTGCACCAGCATAACACGCACATAAAGCATATAGGACACCAGTAGTTGAACTGAGTTAGGTCCTAGAGTTGAATCATAGCAGAAGTAGAGATATAACAGTAACCTGAAGAAGAGTCTAGCCCTTTACTGAACGTGTATAACCTAAATTATTCCAAATCCACCCTGTAGAGAGAGTCTGGCAACTCTGGTATATTGACCGTTAATAGCATTTGTCAGTATACTTGTATTTGGTATCCCTATTATTATTATTATACAGTGTATTTAATATTATTATAACCACTATTATATCCAGTACTCAGTTTGTCAGTAATTGTCAGAAACATATTAAACAGAGTGCAGTGTTTAAACAAGACTGTAAACCAGTGACCTACAGATCCGGGTGTGATCTTCCAAACAAACAGTAAGTTTTCTCAGATCTCGCTAGAGATCTGACTAGAACCTCTCACAGAAGAGAAGAATTGAGTTTGTGCCTTCGATCTGCGTGTCAAGGCCCTCTATTTGATTTCGGCAGTGAACAAATAGAGCGAGAATCGACCCCTCTCGCCGTTCTCTGTTGATTACCAACTAAACGAACTCACAGCAGTACCCCTATCAGGTTAGCTGTAGAGATCCCCGATTTTGGCAAATTACCTTTCGGGAATCTGGTACATAAGTTTGTCCGCTTAGGCAAACGTGCTAACCTTCCGTGTAAGTGAACTACCAATCTAAACGACCCCACTTTCGAAATCAACTCAAATTGGTCACATTTTCTGTTTCAATCCGACTCAGTTCATTACACGGTAAACAGAAATCTTGGAGCCCCCAGTGAGGAACCATTTCTCCCCTTTCCAGTCAGGAACCTTTCCTACCTATCTCAGTGAAGACATCTATCAGTGACCCCATGGAAACCAGCCTATCCTCAACTCTTTGTGTCGATCAAGTGACTCCTGAAACCTGTTACGAAACTGATTTGCAGGTTTCATCCAATGGAAACCCCCTGTTCCTCGTGGTCTGGATCCACATCGTTATGATTATGATGGTCCTAATACCCTATTTGTCTTGTATAAGCAGTTTTGCTTATCGATTGATCATCCTTCCCATGTTGCCACCACGTAAACCGAAACGGGTTTGTCCCTCTTGTGCAATTTCCTTTTCAACCCCAACCGTGCGCTCAGTTGCCGTTCAAACTGTGGAATTCAGTGATAGCGGTATAGAATTGGATGATTCGGACGATTTGACTTCTCAAGGTCTGGAGCTGCTCACAAATGAAGATTTATCCACTGGTACAACAGATGCCTTGGTGGTCAGAGCAAGTGCACCCTATCCTGAATCTCACGAACATCCAAAGATGACCCCCCTTAAGGAAGAATCTTCTCCTGAATCAGACGAACAAAGGATCAAGCCACAGGAGACATCTGTTCCCCCGATCTTCCGGTCTTACCTGCCATCTCGGCTCATTGACATGCAGGCTGTCAGAAGATTTGGACAACGAGTGTTGGACCGATTTAGAAGTTTCGTGACTGAAATAATTTGTCTTAGGGTCAAGCCACAAAAAGCATCTGTTCCCCCGATCTTCCAGTCTTACCTACCATCTCGGCCCATTGATATGCAGGCTGTCAGAAGATTTGGACAACGAGTGTTGGACCGATTTGGAAGTTCTGCAACAGAAGAGGAACTCGAAAAGCATCTGACTAGTGACATTCTTATGTCCCCAAAGAGCCTCTCTCACCCAACAAAGCTGGAATTTTGGGTTGTAGACCTTAACAGGCCCCTTCCCTCAATCATGACTAAGGAATGTCAGATTGGGTCATCAGAACAACCAAAGTTTCCTGTGCCCGATTATACAGATAATCCAAGAAGTAGCTGGTCACCCTTTTGGCCCAGGCCTGTTGACGAAGATGCAGTCTATAAGCTAAGTCGAAGGGTCTTGGACAAGTTTGGGAAACAAGTTCCTCAAAAGGAACTTCATGCCTGTCTGGACAGCGACATCCTGAATGCCCCAGAAGGGTCTTACTTGCGTGGACAACTGGACCTATGGATTGAGGACCTTACTAAGTCCTCACCACCATTTGAAATAACGATCTCACCTGAAATGAATGCCTTTTTTGACGAAAAGGTTCAGGACGAGCAATGCCTAGACTGTCTTTCCCATAGCAAAGAACACAGCTGTTTCTTTTTGTCTGAAATTAGTAATCTGGAAAGCAAAAGTTTGGAACTGACCTCCAAAGAAAGATCCGGTTTTCAGCCAGCACTAAAGGAAGTAATGATGCCTTCCTCCCCGCTGTCTTTGAATGTGTCAATCTCTCCAATCGAACAGTTGGAACCTTCATCGGTGTCCACATCTCTACTTTCTATATCGAAAGTTGCAGATACTGCCATGGAGTTGCCCAGACTACCAACTCCCTTGACGACTCCCCAACAAAGCGTTACATCGCCATCCCCAGTCCTGGTATCCGAAGATGCAAAGACTTCAATGGAACTGCACAGGCTGCCAACTCCTCCAATGACTCCCCAGGCCAACGCCGGGTTTCCGTCCCCACACCCAGTATCAGAAGTTGCAGACACTGCTATGGAAATGCCCACGCTACCAAGTCCACCGATAACTCCCCAACAAGATACCTACCAAAGCAGTGCGAATTGGACTAAGCGCTTATCTGCTTCGTCATCCAGACGACAATTTCGATCTGACACATTTGTTACTGGTATGGGCGAACTTGTCAAGATCAGGAAAGAAAAGCCCAAGATTAAGAAGAAGAAGGAATTGGAAGCAGTAGACAAGATTGACTTCTTTCGTGCTCAACTAGAAGTGCAGTTACCTGATACAGCCGCTCAGTGCAGGACTTCTGTAATATCTGAAGACGAGATAGACCTACCGGAAGCAGATTACATGAATGCTGAACTAGTAGAGGAGGAGAATGTTCAGTTTAAGAAGGAGAGAGAAGCAGAACCAGGCGACAGGATTGCCGCTTTGGGAAATCAGCTAGAGTTACTGCTTCCGAATTCATTGGAACAGCAGACGACACTGGATGCGGCCGTCAGTGAGTCTTTTGAGACCTGCATGCGTGAGAGCTGTCTTCCGGAAAGAATGGAAGCAGGCGAACAAAGCTGTGCCAACAGATGTGAAGACGTCATTGTTGGACTCGCGGAACAGCACAGGTTGGATGCATCAGAAGTTCAATGCCGGGATTCTTCTGAAAACCGACAGCAGGAGCAACAACTCGAAGCTATAAAGGACATAACGAAAGTTATGCGTACGCAGGCAATATCAGCAGCTATGCACCATATAAATCAGTTTTCCGGACTAGACCACGAGAATATTTTGGATCATCTCGCTCATGTAGAAGCAGTCTGCTCTGTACACGATTGCTCCGAAACAGAAATGGCTGACATACTGCCCCTAACATTTACCGGAAGGGCTCAGGAGATCTTTCGCGTTTCACAGTCCTTTTCGTGGAACTCATGGGATGAGCTGAAAACAGAAGTAAAGGAGATGTTCATCAGCAAGGCAGATGTACTAACTGCTACCAAGTTGGTTAATAGGATGGTTCAACAACCTTCAGAATCGGTCACTGATTTTTATCTGAGGTTGAACAGGTGTGCTCGGGTCGCATACATGGAGTCCCTGCACACTGCTTATGCCCAACAGCACTTGAAATGTGTATTCCTCTTAGGGCTCAATGACAAACTACGAGCGATGATGCCTTGTTCTGTTGATTCATTGACGGAAGCGTGGAAGCTTGCCATTTTGGCGGAAAGCAGTTGCCAAACCTACAGAGGACCATCTCCTGGGCCGCAGACAAAGGATCCACCATCGTCCTCATCGAGTGAGACTAATGAATTGGCTGAAATACCCCTCATCCCCAGGAAGAAGCCGAAACGCCCTTCTCAGCCCCGCGTATGCTTCAATTGTGGCATTCACGGGCACACCAAGAAACGCTGTCGCAGGTCTGGTGGAGGGTCAACGTACCATGGGACGTACAGTTCACCCGTTGAAACCTCAGGTAGCTCAAGAGAATCTGATTACTGCAACAGTCCCAAATCTCCCACTGGAAAACAATACCGCAGATTTGGCGGAGACTCGGCGTACCGTGGGTCATACAGTTCACCCCTTGGACCCCCAGGCAGCTCAAGAGAACCTGATGACGGCTACATTAGTCCCAAATGTCCCACCTGGAAACAGTGTCGCAGGCTTGGTGGGGGCTCAGCCAGCTTTGAGCTGTACAGTTCACCCCTTGGATCCCAAAGAAGCTCAACAGAGTCGAATGATGACAAGATTAGTCCCAAATCTCTCAGTATCAACCATGTGAATGGGCAGTATGGTCAATACAAATTCCCGTCAACCTGCACCAATTTCGAAAACATCGAATATGCGGGTCACGTATACACCGCTTTCCCTTCTACATCCCCATGAAGTGAGACTATCAAAAGAGGTCCTTCATTCCCTTGGAGCTGAATGCTCCGAAATAATTAATGCCTTATGTTTCAGAGTTTACTTGGGAGCTGAAGCTCCAGTTCATTTGAGTTGAGGTTACAGTCTGTTGGTAGGGAGCTAAAGCTCCAGGGGGCTTATGCCTCAAAGCTGTGAAATCAACAGGACCGTGGGAGCTCATGCTCCAGTGAAACATGTTAAATTAGAAAACTAGAAATATTTAAAGTTTGGGAGCTTAATGCTCCGCTGGGCTTATTTCTTAAGAGAACTGTTGTGGGAATGAAGTAATTATCGGTAGGATTGGCTAAGTGTGCGAATGTATGATTATGTATGCGAGTGATTACTGTAGTTGTTTACAATTTTTGATTTCTCTACAGTAGTTAATAAGCTAACTTTTCACTTAAAATATATCCGATATCTGAAAATCTGAAACTTCATTAATTACAATATTGACTCACCCTGGTGGCTGATGTCCTTACATTATTATTAACCACTGGCAGGATAAGAATCATCTGAAAATGAATAAGCCTCCTGCGTAAACTTAAATAGATATAAACATTTTATTAGTCAATATATTTAAGTGCAATTAAGTTGGATGTTGTTAATATTATCCTGTTTATCATTCTTTTCTCCAATTTTCTCTCTCAGTTCTAGTAACATTTGTTTCAACAGTTCCAACAAAATTAAAATTCCAAAGTTAATCTAAGTTTCCTATAACTTTCGGTAATCGTGTTTTTTATTAATTACCTTTTTATTAATTCCAAACGTTTACGTGTTTAACCTTATCTATTTTACAAAAATTGTTTCGGTGTGTGAGCGGTGGTGTCGGTGGTATCCTGCGTTGTTCGCAAGCGCGCAGCGGGCAACACAGGATGACTCTGCTTGCTTGTATGCCCAAACTAAATCTTAATAAATTTCTACATGAGACACTGTGGGTCTACTGAACAGTAGCGTGTCGGCATGTATTTGGGACCAATCTGCAAACAATTATTCAATCTTTTTATTCAAACTTTAATCTTTATTTTCGCTAAGCCTTTTTTTAATCAAATGTTAGCTTAAAGTTGCTGAAATAACTTAAATCATCTTAATATTTACAAAAGTTATAATTTAGAATCCATAATGAACTGTTTATACTGTCGTCTCTATCAAATATGTCTTAATGTGAGATTTAGAATCTTGGAGTGGATTGAGAGCTGTAATTGTATGAGTGCGTGTGTGGTCAGAATAAGATTAGTTTAGCAGGAGTCATAATGTTAATTATATACCCTGTCCTTATAACAGTAGCCGTAAAGTGTAACTGTATTAATATGATAGGAATCTAAGTCATAGATAGTGTAGATGACTTATCTGAGATTTGTAATAACTGCAGCTACAATTCCATGGATTTGTTCATGGGTGTTCGTGATGGTTCCCTTGGTACCGTACTGGAAACCCAAATCCCATCAACACCACTGTACCGCTCTAGGCATTAGAGCTGAATCCTTCACTGTTTCCCCAAACCTTTACGGTCCGTTATTCGTTGATGTACAACACGTCATGGATTGTGTGGTACTGTTCCAGGCACACTGGCCAATTACAATTTGCTATTACCCTGAAAATGTGAGCTTCTTCCGAAGTTAAGTTAAGTTTGATATATTCAAGTTTACCCCTTCAACCGCAAAATTGTCTTGTATTGACCCCTCCATGGAAACCCAAACTCCCTGTCTGGAAGCCCCCAGAATCAAAAAAAAACTGAAATCAGCACCTACCTGTTTTTTAAGCATTTTGCCGCGACTAGTTTTCGCACTCCTTTGATGGAAATGATTTGTAATCTTTGTAACTCCGAATTCAAATCATTTGAAGTCATTCAAGTCTCAAGTATAGCTGCCGGATTCTACAGCTGTTCTGTGGCTGTCGAGGTACCAGGACCTCTCAAGACAAAAGCTGAGCAAGTTGTGGGATGCGGCAGTAACTACATTTTTTTACGAAAGTGTTTTTCTCTTTTCTCTACATTTCTACTCTGTGAACCATTTTTAAGTTCCGGATCCGGTTTTACTTTTGTCGTATCATACCAGCTCAATGAGCCCCTTGCATTGCCCTTTTGTCAACCGGTATCAGCTCAGTAATGAAACACGCGACGAAGTTACGGTGGAGACAGAACTGTCCTTGTTTCCCTTATTTAGTAAACTTATGGTGACAAGTCCCACAGTTCCACAGTTGATAGCTGGCATAACGCCCGTAAACGAGATCTTAGCAATCTAGTAGTTTTCTAATCTCCAGGATTGGTTATCTATAGCTCTCCATGCCAATAAATGCAGGTATATATGAGCATTCGGCGTTCCCTAAGTCCTAATTCGTCCCTGGCTGTCATCACATACTCAGTTTCCAATGCACCCTGTGGAGCATCCTGTTTCTTATTGCGCCCTAATTATTTCCAAGAACAAGACCAGTGTTGCAGAACTTGGTCAGCTGTAGCTGTATGAGTTAACTTGCTGTAGCTCAAAGTAAATCCATCCCAATTCCTTTTGCTCCTAAACACGGAATGTTGAACTGCTGCGTACTGGTTTTCAATCACGATAATTGCACCATTACCGCTACTTGTTCACTGTCACATAATGCCTGGGCATCTGTGCATAGTCTGTGTATCCCTTTGGATGTCTCTATAAAATACGTATGATGTGGTCAGTTATGTAGTGGTCACAAGATGCGGAAAATCTGCAAATCTTAGTTCTATTCATGAGTGAAATGCTACAAAAGTATCAGCCATGATTTCCTACATAACTTAAACCAAAGTCTTAGTTTAACACTTAATTGTTTCAGCAGAACTGTCGTTCTTTAAAAAAAACCAAAAAAATATTTTGCTTGAACTGTAAAATTAGACGCGGAAGTGTATATTTTGCTGCGGAAGCTTAATGTAAGTGGGAAAGATGAACGTGGATTTGTTAGACGAATTTGTCATAATAATTGCTGTGTATATGTTGCTTATTTGAAATATGTAAACCAGAGTTGCCAGGGGAGTAATGCTCCCTCCGTCTCACCACCCGTAACAGTAATATGCTTGTCTGTATGATAATTGTTGACTACGCACCAAATAATTGTAATGTTTTAATGGTGTTATCATCAATTTCGTATAATGATGTCGGGAAATGTTGTGATAATTGTAAAATGTTCTAATTATTGTAATCTCAGGTAAAGTACCCATAACTCATATAGAAACACATATTCGGAATGACAAGTTAGGAATTAGCTTTGAGCTCTAGACAGCACAATAGAGTTGGTATCTCTAACGTAAGGGCTATGGTCCACTGTCAATGCGGGATTGCATAAATGCTCATGTTGTCATACTATTCTTAGAGGAATCATATGAATCAAGGCCAGCAGCACCAGGCTGGCCTTCAACAATTGAGGAAATTTGGGGTCTTCCAGCTTCCTTATGTTCCGGATCGACCCGGAGACTACGTCTATTTCCGGAGTAATTCTGAACAATATCCGATGTTGTCCAATTTTTCCCATCACCCGGGATAGGATGAGGAAGGCAAGCTCATGTAAGTCAAGCATCTCCGCCGGTCTTGCAAGACGGCGGAAATCCAGAATTACAGCACTCTGGCCTACCTCACAGGGTCATTCACTGTGGCCAAGAAAATCAGGAAGAGCCTTTGTTTTGCCAAGGATGAGGGGCAAAACGATGTCCGGCTCAACAGGTTACTGCCCTATCCGGAAATACATAACCCATTCAAGGCCTTGGTCATGGCAGGAATTCTCCTGCCCAAGTATCAGATGCCATTCTTTCGGGATGAATTGTTCAGCACCGGAAACAGAAGGCTCATCGAGGCCACTCCAGATCCATTATGGGAAATCGGCCAAGATCTCATCGAAATCCGCTATCGGGAGGCCAGCTCCTCCAAAGAGGCTGTCGACAGATGAATCATCGGAAACGGCACAGGCCGCCAACATCCTAGGCCAAACATTGGAATTTTACCGGGTGTACTTGAAGGACCCGGAGGGCCTCTATCCGGCGTCTCCGCGCGTTGCCATTGTGGGCGGATGCGCCCTCAGGAATGAGCAGGTGGTCAATCTGCTCAAGCGAATTAGCGGATGTCAGGATCCGCTTTTGTTGCCGATTCTGTTGGCCGCACCGTCCAGATGTCAGAGGGTGGTCATGGCTATCCGGTCGGCCCTGCTGACCAAAATTTTCGTGGTACCCGAGATCAACGCCACGAATGCAAATCGGGCGAACCTCCAATACAAGGAGGAAGCTTTGAAGTTGGAGGAGGCCCTCAAAGGGGCTCCACCCTACAAGGAGCCGTTCCCCGTGGTCAAGGCTTTCTCGACCTTGATCTACGTCCCCAGCTGTGTAGATCCCATGCAGCAGATGAAGGAAGACCACGCCTGGGCCGGCCTGAATTGGGAGTGCTACACCTATCGAGGTGATGGCACCCACTTTCGCCCCCAAGACCCGGTGGCCATCCCAACCAGGCAAGCCTTTGCCTTGGCTCCCAATAATGAGGAGCGGCTGATCCAATCCTGGACGGCCAAAGATGTCAGAAGATGTCCTTATCCGGAATATAAGGACAAACGTCCGCATAAGGATAATCCTATTTATCGTCCCCATAGAGAGCCGTCTCCTCCTGATGCTGGACCCTCTCGCCAAAGCCATCGGCGAAACCGCCGATCCAACCGCCGGGCAAATAGACGCCCGAGACATCCGGAATCCAGACGAGACTCTCCTCCCGTCCCCTCACTATGTGGACTATCCTTGGGACCTCCAATGCCCAAGAGAAGTCGACGATATTGAGTGACAGGACCTTGGCTGTGAATATTGTATATGCTGTTGTATTTTGCTGTATAGAATTATTGTCGTTGTAATAACATGCAAAATGTGCCGAAATGTATTGAATTTCTTATATAATTGGGTATATGTACATAACAGATCTGAGAAGAGGCGTTTCTTCAGCATAACATTTTCTTTTATACAGACAATTAAAGTTGGAATTCATCAGCTAACTGTACCACTTCCGATTCAGTGTAGAGGATAAAGATACGAACAGCACCACCAGATATAGTTATTCCCTTGATTCAGTACCAACAGTTATAGTTGTTCCCTTGATTGGTTATGTCAAGACGTGAACGCAACGCAACGCCTAAACACGGAAAGTTGAATTCATTAATCGGTTGTGTTAATGTTTTCCGCTGTTTTTAGAAGCAAATCTCATGATGTCTTCCTAAAATGCAAGTACCTTTCCCCCAGATCTTACTCACCATATCCGCCCTATCCCATTCTCAGATATCCGGAAGACCCCCAGCGGATCGTCCATCCTCTACAGTAACTTCCCCCAAGCAGGAAACCACCGCCTTTTTAGCGGAGGAGGATCGGGGAGAAGGTTTTGGTGCTGAATCTGAAGAGGTCTGAAAGTGTATATAGATTTGCAAAATATCATGTTTTAAAGGAGGAAGTAAAAAAGTCATATTTTGAGTAAATACACAAAATGCCAAAATTATTAGCTAGGAGTTTATAGTTGTATATAATTATTGTAGTAGTTTGCGCTAATAAGAAAAACCAAAAATATTGTGTTCCGTTATAATTGTATAGAATACCTATCTGCAAAATCAGTACTTAGTAGTTAAATCAGTACTTAGTTAGTAGTTGTTATGTTCTTCCTTATTGTATAAAATTATCAGCAGTATTCTGTTGATCGGAATTGTATGTTTGTGTTTACGTATTGTAATTGTAATGGTGCGTGGTCTTAACAGTCAGGGATTTGACTAAAGCTATTAGGTGAACGGAAAGATTGGCAAAAGACAGTTGACTTATACTTATTTCATTCATTGTTTGAGAATTTTTGTTTGCAGCGAATCTGAGAAAGGAATTCAACAAAATAATTAATTATGTATTATTATTATTATTAATTAATGTAAGTATAGTAGTTATTAATGAATGTTTTTATTAGTATATTGTGTTTATCTCGTATAATCATGTTTACGTAGTGGTTCGACTGTGTATAGGAGGAATTAATCTTATTGAATTGTAAAGACCAGTGCTTTTTATGTTGTAGTATTTTGTATGTCGAGATCGCTATTGTTTATTAGGAAGTTTGTGACAATTTTTAAATTATTGATGACAATGTTCGAGGGAATCATACTGAAAAGACTATAGTACCTAGTTCAAAAAATGAAAGCAGTGTGAAAGATTGAAAGTGGAATACTTTGACTCAAAGTTATGATACGGATAAAATTGTAGTAACTGGTGTATTCTAATTGTTGTACTCTTGTTTTACTGTTATCCATGTAACTTTATCGGTTATCCTTTAGAAAAGGTTTTGAAAACTAGCAGTGAGGTATTTCCCATGGGAACTAACCAAAAACGAAAGATCTAAATAAGCGGTTTTCAGAGTTGTGCCTGTGTTAATGATTATATATAGTTGAATTGTTCGATACGGACTTGTGGTGGTTGCGAGTGAAACAAAAATCATTAAAGTGGTAACCGGTATTCTCATAATTTTAAGTATGGAATTGAGAAGAAATGGAAAGAAGACAGAAGAAGTAAAAGGGGGAGCTGGACATCAGAAGGCTGATCCCTTAAGTAACATTGATCACCGGGATTGGTGGATCAGCAGAATTAATTAGTAGAGCCGGAAAGCGGCATAGCAGCAGAATTTTAGTGAAGGTCGAAAAATAGATATGAAGTGTAAGGTGGTTGCGAAGCGGGCCCATAGTAGGCCGACCTCCACCAGGAATTGTGTAGCAACTAGAGTCAGTATAAATAATAGTAATATAAATGAGTTAGATAGTTAGGAAAGATAACGAACGCACCCCACAACAGAACGCAATATCGATCTTTATCTGTTCTCATATGTGATGCTCGACTGAGAGTTTAGCGGTTCATTTATTAATGATTACTGCGGTTAATATATTTTCATATGTTGAAGGCACGTTTAATATCAATTTCTCAAATTTATGGTTTTATGGTTCTTCCCCCTAGTCAAAAGCCTAACCATTTTATTTGTGGAGGTTGTAATGAAATAACTTTCATTAAATGTCGAAATTGGTTGAAATTAATTATTTGGTTATTAATGTGGAAGAGCGAATGGGAAATTCGACTAATCAGTGATTTCGTGGTTTTCTTAACTTATTATGTGCATTTCTGATCTAGTGTCTAAGCTAATGATGTACAGATATCTTGCATTTTATGCGAAATATCAGAGTTGCCAGACCTGTTTTAACCCCCTAATTACCTAATAGGAGGACTCAAACTCGGAAACTAAGCACACAAATTGAATTGTACCGCCTGGGACCACCGCAATCTGAAAATACTAAGCAATAGCGGTAAATCGACCAATAAAACAAAGAGATAATTCCTTATTGCAGAGTCTGGAGAAGAGTGGATTACTTATCTCGGCTCAGGAGTTAGGTTGATTTTAAGTTTGGGAATAAGTCCGTTTAGTCACAGTTTTGTAGTTAAGGATAGATAAGTTTCCACAGAACATCAAGCCATTGTAAAAATGGAACCCTGTTAATCGTACACATATTAATATGGGAAAAGTGGTATTACTTTTCCTGATCCGTGAAATGGGTAAAGGAACGAAGTTTAAACTCATCCAACTATTCTTGTTCTCTTTTATTAGTCATCATAATTCAAGGGAGAATTCAAAATCTTAACCTCCTGATGAAGAAACATTTTTAAAGTCTAGTTCCTAGGCCATAAAGGTCATCGTTAGAAGATGGTTGTAATAGTAGGTATTTAATAGTTGAATAAGCACAAAATCCATATAAATTAAGGTTAGCTAGAGTTTTAGAATGTTAACATGAGTTAATTAGTGATAATTAGGTAATAATTAAGTTAATCTGATAATTTTGGTCGAAAATATAACTCAGATTTATTGGAAAGGCAATTCTCCCACAATTCCAAAAATGAAAACCCCACCTTTTTACGTTCAGTATTGAGAAAGTTATAGACCAAAATGTTCTTTATAAGATTACCTTTTGTTTCATAATCTTAGAACCTGAAAAAGGAGTGCCTCAAATTTTGGCCTTCGCGAACCTTTGCTTTAACTTTGGAAGGTCCTCCCCTCATTGTCTGGGAAGTCGTCTGCTTCCCAGACTGCGTAGTAGTCGGGTGTGCTACTACGCCCATTCATATTTCCATTCATTGGAAGTTGTCCTCAGTTAACCTTTTCATAGGCAAAGGGCCAACAGAGAATTGCCTCTCTAAAGAGGACTTAGTATACACTTTTGTGCACATAGGTAAGAACGGAGGGGGCTTAGCCTCATCCATAATTAATCAATAATAACCAAATTCAAGTAACTTAGGTAGGACATTATGCAGTTTCAAGAAATGTAAGTTTTATTAACTAGATAATTACTTACGAAGTGTTATGCACTATTTTTGTACAATGGCTCCCTCTGTCCTTGGTCATGTGAGGACACAGAGTTCTAGCAGTAGGGAGCAATTGCTGCTAAGGTTGCTACCTTGGCTTCTCTTGTTTGTGGCCAAAAGTTTGGCTTGAAACCGAAAGTAGGGGCCACTGACAAGAGAAGCCCGAGAAAAATGAAAATTCTGAAGAAAGGACAAAAGTTATGCCCGAAATTGGCATTTAATAATAATTTTTCTGAAATGGGCCAAGTTTGACTGATTTTTTGAGGCCCATTCCGCCAAAATCGAAAGAAGTTGAAATTTGGTTCGAAAAATTCCCCCTTTGGTTATGTCTACGTGTAAACTTAAATTTTATAAAATTTAACCTAGTTTCGGACCCGGCAATTCATCAAAAATGTGGTCAGTTGGGGGCAATATTTCGCCATTATCGTTAATCTTCACCCCAACTGACCACCAGGCCAAAAAGAGCCTGGATCCTCGTGTGTAAAAGATGGGAAGCTTCTAGAAGTTTCTAGAAACTTCTAGAAGCTTCCACTTAAAATCAAAGGAGTTCCCCGTCTTTCTAGCTGTCACTGAGCTGTCAGGAGCTGTCAGCGCAGTGGCCAGCTCCAAATTACCCCTCAGTGTTCGTTTTGAGTTGGCCGTAGGCGGCCGTAAAATTTCACGTTTCCCCGTGCGTTGTTTCCCGAAGCGGGCTGTGGTTTGCAGCACGTGGAAACAACGCACAACCCCCCAAAAAATAACAACAGGAACTTTTCTGGCCTTTGGGCCAGAAAAGTAAAGAATCTACGAACACACTCAAATTGAGGAGCCTTTGGGTCTTTTATGCCCGGCTCAAATCGACTGCCTAGGACTAAAAAAAATTAGGGATTTTATTAATATTTTTTCGGCCTCCGGGCCATATTTTTTATCATTATTATGCGGCCGCAGAGGCCTATTTTTCCTGTTATCCACGGCCATGGAAGGCCATATTTGTTACCAAGAAGGCCCTCGTGGCTATGGGGGTTTCTTAGCTTATGGGATTTACAGTGGGGACCCAACCCTTTTTGAGATTGAGTTAGAAGGCCCCTTAATTACGGCCTTGAGTTTTATAAGTTAGGATTAGAAGTTATTCTTCCCCACAGCCGGCAATTTAGAATTGCCGGCCATATTCTCTGATTAAGGCACCAATGCTTAAAAATCATTGTTTTTTGTAATTGTTATTATTTTCAGGTTAGGTCGGCACCCAAAATTAATAGGTCCTAAAAGTCGCAGATCGCTCTTTCAAATCAGCATATTAAAACCATGAGTTATTAGTCTGTTTAACCTATTATTATCAAGTTGTTTACGGGAAATGGCCGGCTTTCCCCTATTAATCTAGTTGTATTGCAGATTTTGTTGTAGATTAGATTTGCTAGTAATAATTTCTTAGCAATTATTACTCACTCAGGCTTTCAAATCCTTTTTGCTAAAAGTTGTCAAAGTTCAACTTTAAATTCAAGTTTTGAATTTAAAGTTTCAAAGTTTAACCAAAGTTACAAAATTAAGTTTCAAACTTACAGTTTTATCAAGTTGTTTTGAAAGTTGGTTTCGAGCAAGAATGTGCATACACTGTTCTTCAGTTAGGAATTGTAGTTAGTTTCTAGTTAGTTTATAGTTAGATTATAGTTAGGAGTAGCAACCAGTTTAGAATTAGGTAGATAGTATTAGTTAGATTAATTAATTGTGTATGTGTGAGAATGTGTGTGTAAATGTGTGAAAGCTAGTTATAGAAATCCGTTTTCATGGTTGAAATTAATACGTAAGTATCTTTAAGTCGATGAAGACTCAGATATTAAGCAGGATAAATGTGAATATGAGGGAATAAGTGTGAATAAGTATTAATGTTTTGTAAATGAAACTAATTCTTGAATGTGTATGAATAAATGTTACCTAAGTGTGTGTGTGTGTGTGTGTGTGTGTGTGATACGAATGTTGTATAAATGATGTTGAGTAAATGGTTTGAATATTTGTTGTGATCATGATGTGATTCTCATGGGAATCGTGGAAACGTGTGAGGTAACGTAATGATTGTAGAAGTGATTTACGTAAGTTATTCACATGTTTTGGAATGAATGCTGTCAAAATGGTATGTACAAGCGCAGAATAAGTGTTTACTTTTAAATACATTGAAATTCGCCGCATGCATGTTTTCTAAAAAGAATTGTGTGAGAATCGTACTTGTAAGTGTGAATGTGTATGTATGTATGTGTGCATTTACGCGTGGTTGTGTATGTGTAACGAACATTCCCCTGCTCTAGCGCTCGTGGGGTTACGGGTCCTATGGAGCGTCGAATGTCATTTAAGATGCAGGTAATAAGCAGGAAACTGCATAAAACGTGAATATGCAAATGAGGTGACGGAATTGGGCCTAGGGTCACGGGGACCCCCAATTAGGCACTAATTGGTAGATTTTGTTCAAGAGGTCCTCGATTCGTCCGCGTAGGCAGTTCCATGCAAGGTGGGCGGACGAATCGCAATCATAGGACTCAAATAGCTAGAACTGTGAAGAAATCGGACTTTACGTCACTCAACATCAGTATCTCCTGCAATTGTACATGAAAAGTTAACCAATGCTGCATAAACAGTGCCAAATATTTGCACCATTAATCTGAAGAAGTATCAGTATTGTCGGAATTGCCTTCATTGCGCAAAGTCCAAACCTAACCAACAATCAGAACGCAGTTCGTACAAAAAATGGTTTACGTTTAGTTTTGTTGGAAAGATCCAAAATTGGCAAGTATACGTTACCAGATTGGCTTAACTGGGTTCTGAATCATGTCATTGTCGCTTCATGGATCTGTATAATATTGATACATAATTTGTGCAAATCGGAAGTAATAAGCAGTTAAACGAACGAACATTTTGAAGGACAATATGCAGGAGATCGTCATATTCATGGATTAATATAAATATTAGCTAGGTACGTAAGAAATATAGAAAGTATGCAACCTAAAACATCTTCTAATGAATACTAAACTCCATCTTGCAATTATTAACCGGATTGCGAATATAACAATGTTTAAAGTGCAGGAAATGGTAATTTCCTGCTGTTTGGGGTCTAAAATCACCCTAACTCAGTTTCTGCAGTTTACATCGCAATTCTGATTGGATATTCAAGTTTTAAGACACTCAGTCGAAGATATTCACAGAAACGGGCATCTTATCCATCCATAAAGCCCGCAATTACATAAAGTTCATTTCTCAAGCAGGAATTGTACAGGAAAAGACTGTACATCACAGAATGGCACCAGGTCTGCAATTTCCTGCATCACTATGCAGGAAACTGCCCATAAGACCGCATTCTGCAGGTTTTAAGCTTCAAGCTTCGAATTTATGCTAGAACGTTCAAAAATAGAGTGTAATTTCGTCTATGCGCGCTTATTTACAAATAACAGGTAAAAAACCGTTCTGATCAAATTGAATTCAAGCTCGGAAAGCCAACAAGAGTGAGTAATGGTTGCTGGGTTCGATTCCCGCACCTGTAACTTGTATTAATGGGTTTTAACCCATTTGATTCAGGTGCGGAGTCAACGGAGTTCTCGCCTGAAGAAGTCAGTATGCCTCTGATCGATATTAGTTGTCAATTCAGTACATAATTTGGATTATTTGGATATTTGGGGAGCCGGACGCGCTCAGTCTAATCAGGACATTTGGAATTGGTATTTAGCTGTAGGTACTCTTGTTGAGTTTGGAGTGTAACAGAATCTTTGAGGCAGAGACAGATCGGGACAGCACCGGATCATTTGTGGTAACTAAAACCTACCGTGAAAGTTCAGAACCTTCAGTGGATCGATTCTTGACTAACGAATTTTCTCATCTCTATCTCGAATCCTAATTCATTGAAATTGAAAATTCATTCATCTCTATTTTTGTCGACCTGTTGGGAGTGGGTACTCCCTTTGCTCTGCTTTAAGGCTAAGTTACGGAGAAGAAACAACAGAAGACAGATCTAAATTAATTAGAACTTTAATTTAATTGTTTAACTTTTAAACGGCTATCTCCCGGTAACACCCCAACCCTCTCTGAACCTTGTATGGTCTGATCCTCCTGGATTGGAGTAGATCTGCAGGAACCTCTCCGATAGCAATCTCTAAAGTGGGCTGTGGAGTCCTAGCGACTACTTTGCAGCAACTGAGAGCTCACCCAGAGTCCGAGCCCACCCTCTATTGTATTATTATTAATTATTATTGTTATTATTATTATTATTACCATTATTATTATTAATATTGGTTTTGGTCCTTTGGTACTGTAAAGGACAGATAAAGAGAGTGCACCAGCATAACACGCACATAAAGCATATAGGACACCAGTAGTTGGACTGAGTTAGGTCCTAGAGTTGAGTCATAGCACAAGTAGAGTTATAGCAGTAACCTGAAGAAGAGTCTAGTCCCTTTGCCGAACGTGTATAACCTAAATTATTCCAAATCCACCCTGTAGAGAGTCTGGCAACTCTGGTATATTGACCGTTAATAGTATTTGTCAATATACTTATATTTGGTATCCCTATTGTCATTATCTTACAGTGTCTTTAATATTATTGTAACCACCATTATATCTAGTACTCAGATTGTCTGTAATTGTCAGAAACATATTAAACAGAGTGCAGTGTTTAAATAAGACTGTGAACCAGTGGTCTACAGACCCGGGTGTGATCTTCCAAACAAACAGTAAGTTTTCTCAGATCTCGCTAGAGATCTGACTAGAACCTCTCACAGAGAGAAGAATTGAGTTGTGCCTTCGATCTGCGTGTCAAGGCCCTCTATTTGATTTCGGCAGTGAACAAATAGAGCGAGAATCGACCCCTCTCGCCGTTCTCTGTTGATTACCAACTAAACGAACTCACGGCAATACCCCTATCAGGTTAGCTGTAGAGATCCCCGATTTTGGCAAACTACCTTTCGGGAATCTGGTACATAAGTTTGTCCGCTTAGGCAAACGTGCTAACCTTCCGTGTAAGTGAACCGCCAACCTAAACGACCCCACTTTCGAAACCAAATTCAATTGGTCACATTTTCTGTCTCAACCCGACTCAGTTCATTACAAATAACTAAATCCAACTTATACAGTTCCATAATTTTCAAAGCACAAATCTCAAAGAATAAAACAAGAAGCTCACGACAAGATTCACCAAACTTAACAGTCACAGCTGCCTACGATAATGTTCACTTAACAAAGCACTAACCGCTCCCGCCTGAATCAATGAACCAACTCACACCTATACTTTTTGAATCCCAACTCCATAGCGCAAAACTACCCGATTAGCTAAAGTAAAATTTTGTTTCATCATTTCTGAAGATTTTCACGAAAAGAATACGAAAGACAAGGAATATTTCACATCTTCTCCTTAGTTGCCCTATCTTCAGCATTGGCCTAGTATGTTGTCCTGCTCGTTTTTTTAGCCGAAGGGGACTTGGTGCTCGCAAAAAACAGTTGTTTGAGGTTCTTTCAATTTTTCGTTTCTATTTGCACGACCAATCGTGACTCTGCATAGGCTGCAATTATTTCCAGTCTCTCCCAAGTCAATTCTGCTTCATTGGCATTGCCTCTGTACGGCAAACTTTTAATTTTACAGAATAGTTTTCAAGGGTGTCAATAATAGTCATGCAAATTTTTCAATAACATCTAACAAGTATAGGTTGTTGCACAACATAGAGTGCACTAGCTGATTTACAGGCACGCTAAGCGAGGGGTTGTGATGCACGAGCGAAGGGAGCGCATTACAAACCCGAGTGTTTCGTGAAAGCTAGCACGATAATTTTTTTGTGGTACGAGGGCGGAGCTAGTGATGTTTACGCTGGCCTATTTAGTTTCAGTTTCAGTTTCAGTTTCAGTTTCAGCTCCACTTTCAGACAGGTTTCAGTTTCAGTTTCAGCTCAAAATTTGTTCTAGTTTCAGTTTCAGTTTCAGTTTCAGTTTCAGCTCTTAGTTTAGCTTAGTTTCAGTTTCAGTTTCAGCTCCATATTTGTTATAGTTTCAGTTTCAGTTTCAGTTTCAGCTCTTACTAAAATGAGTTTCAGTTTTAGTTTCAGTTTCAGCTCCAAGTCTTTTATAGTTTTCAGTTTCAGCTCCAAGTTTTTTATAGTTTTCAGTTTCAGTTCCAAGTCTTTTATAGTTTTCAGTTTCAGATCTGACAAAAATGAGTTTCAGCTTTTGTTATCCTTTATGGTATCTTTATGTTATGCTAATCAAATTAATTAACTGCTATTTAGTTTCCGTTCCTAATTCTGAACTTTCACATTATCTCATTATACATTTTTGTTTGTGGCAGGCAGGGAACTGCGAATTGTCGGTGTCTTTGTGAATTCTTTCCATAGTTAATATCAAGAACATGAACATGAAGCACAATATATAATGCTCAAGTACAACCATTTAACCTTTCCCATTGGATACTTCCACAACTGCGTCTATCTATACTTAAAAATGCGCTGAAGCAATCTAAAAGGGAAGAATTCATAGCAATATAATTAACCCTAAATTTGAGGCTATGTTTAGTCGATGGAGCTGGACTGTACTTGTCCTTATGTAATGCTTTTATAAGAAGTTGTCAATTACGTCGGGCAAATCTTAAAATTCTGTTCAATGATTAGTAAATATTCTGAAAAAAGAAAATTAGTTGGAAACAGATCAAATAAACATTGCCATACAGTAGTATTTTAACATTTTAATGCACTATTAAAATTATACAAACGTTTTGGTGCAGAATTACTTACTTGGTCGCTCTCTACAATTTTAGCGGTAAAAGCACTAGTCACACGTTTATATTTAGATACATGGCTGGACTTTTACATGCTGGGAACGGGATCCAGTTTTTGAAACACTCGTCTATGCTAAGCATACATACGCTGGAGCTGAAACCTATTTCAGCTTCAGCTGGAGCTGAAACTAGTTTCTGCTTCAGCGAGAGCTGAAACTAGTTTCAGTCTCAGTGTGGAGCTGAAACTGTTTCAGTTTCAGTTTCAGCTCCAAAATTGTTTTAGTTTCAGTTTCAGTTTCAGCTCAAAAGTTATTTGAATTTCAGTTTCAGTTTCAGTTTCAGCTCTCTCTTCGACTAAGTTTCAGTTTCAGTTTCAGCTCCAAATCGATTATGGTTTCAGTTTCAGTTTCAGTTTCAGCAACTGAAACTGAAACATGTACAAGCTGAAACTAGGTTTCAGTTTCAGTTTCAGCTGCTGAAACAACACTAGGCGGAGCGAAGCGGAGCCCGAGTACCACAAAAGAATTCGAGTGCTAAGCTTTACGAAACACTCGGGTTTCACAATCCCTTGCAGTTTTGCTGCGTGTCCGTAAATTAGGTGGTGAAATTGTGCAACAACTTAGTTGTGAAATAGCTTAGTTCAAATTTAAAATACCGGAAATTTGAATTAGACTTGGCAGCAGTGAGCAGCAACAAATTTTGTTTGTGAAGCACGCTACAGTGTGCTTCACAACTGTAGTTGTGAAGCGCGGTACAGCGTGCTTCACAACTACAGTTGTGAAGCACGGCACAGCGTGCACGGCACAGCGTGCTTCACAACTACAGTTGTGAAAGCACTCTGCAGATCGTGCTTCACAACTCGGATGGAGGCGGAGGCGCGGGGGTTACAGCACAACAAATTTGAACTAAGCTATTTCACAACAGTTTCTAATTAACAGCTTGGCTGACTAGCTGCAGCTTCTAAATGCTCAAGCGGCTTTCCTACACAAAGCTCTTAGTACATTGCCACTGGTGGCTGCCTATTTGTTCGGTAGGTTGCGATAAACTATGCAGCAGCAGTCCGTACCTAATTTTGAACTGCTTCAAATTTTACAGAAACTGTCACCTGCTCCTGATATTTAATTGAATTCACTTGTTGATTGACATTTCGGTGTGAGGTAGCCAAATTCCAAAACGTCAGCTGCCAGAATTCTAACATATTGTTTCAGACCAGAAAATATAAAGCTGAAAAAAGTTTTGAAACTGGGAAGCGGCTTAACCCAGGATAGGGATCAAAATCAATAGCAGGATCCATTTCAGAATAGCTACTTTTTAAAATCTGGATCATGCTGAGATTGATTTTAGACCCCGATCATAAACTCAGGATGCAGAGTCCATGTCAGAATTTGGTTCTGCAATTCTGTTTATGACAATGAACTCAAGATAACACCATAAAAGTTGAGTTAAAATCATCTTTTACCATTCCATAATGCCGACACTCAAGTGCAACTACTGGTGCATCAAATTCGAAATCATCTATTCCTACGCAAATTAACGCATTGGTTTCTTCGACTCAGTTGCAGAACCATACCCCTTTTGGGGTTCTTCTTTTTAAAATGTCGACACATATGTAAGGAACCAGTTATTTTTGTATGATGCTTCCAGATTAATTTGCTAAAGTCTTCACTGCTTGTACGGTATTTAAATGATCTGTCGCATTTCGAGAATATTTATTCAACAGATGATGTATTTGACAATATAGCATAAATAATGTTCTTATGTGTTGTATTTTTAAAATTTTCTCAGTTCTTCCAAGTGAAAAGAATTAAAGATCCAAAGATCGATTTTATTGCAAAAACAAAAAATTTCTTCAACTTCTGGGAAGCTCTGCCCCCAGACCCTCCCCCCTCGGTAAAAAATGTTACCGCACCCCGTCACCAAATCCTGAATCTGCCAGTGATTGATGGTCTACTGCACACGAAAAATTGAAAATGAAATGAATTAAAACTGAAAAATTAACTTGAGTAGTATAGTAGGAACATTTCAACCCTCGCTCCCGGGAGTCAATGACCTTGAAAGTTTAATGTCCCATGGGGTTTGTGTTTGAAAGTTTTCTTTTGATTTCCATCTGTTCTCCCTAGGGCTTTGTTTTCGAAACTTCTCCTTGCCGTCCCTCTGTGTTCTTCCCCCGGGGCTTGGGACCCGGCGTCGGCCCATTACCGGACTCCTACCTACCTAGTCTATACACTACCTAATTCCTAATCTACCTAAACTATAGTACACTACCTCATCTACTTCCTACGTACCTACCTATCTATCTTAGCTAATTTATTTACACTAACCTATGCCCGGTCCATCTAATGTTTTTGTGTTTTTATGTTTTATTCTTTTTAATTTTTTCTATATACAATATACAACAGATATATACACGTAGCCCTGAAGAGGACTGTTGGGATAAAACAAGCACAACAACCAATACTAGTCATATGTAGGTTATATATCCAAAGGGACCGTACTCACCCCATCTGCTAACACTTTCCTTTTGGGGTAGACATAACCAAGGGCGTCCTTTGTTTGATGGTACTGAACTGTTTTATTTTCTGGATGTAGGAACCCTCGATTTTCCCCTGATTTTGTATTGCCCGTTTCCAAAACTTCTTTGAAATCTTCAAGAGTGTAGCTATTTAGGGCTTTGCTCACTCCTTTATGGGAGACTTTATTCGTCTTTCCCCATGCCAGGTAAGTTTTGCTGCAAAGCGCTATAATACCGTGTTCGGTCCATTCTTCTTTGAATAACCCAGGGATACGTTTATGGGAAGGGTCTAGGACAAAGAAATCTTTAAGTGCCTTTTGCCACTTACTTTCATTTATTACTGGGACGCAATCACTTAAGTTTTTGGAAGAGCAGGCAAAATAGAGGGAGTCGGTGTCCATTTGACAAAGTTGGAAAGTTTCCGGCCACAAATTTGGTTTTAGGCAGTCATAGTAGAACTGTAGCATCCTAGGTTTGGCGTATTGGTATACGAAGAACCCCACTAATTCCGGAAGTCTGTAGACAATTTTTGCCTTAGCAGACTGAACCTCATAGACCCCATTTCCCAGATCATCTAATCTTCTGAATCTCCACCCATTAACTTCCCTACTAGCCCCAGATCGTTGACAATATTTTACATCCTGGTGCTTTTCTAAGTTTGTGATGGTTCGGCCATAGTAAGAATTTCCCAAAAGTTTGAACATTTCCCCCTTGAGTGCTAAATCGGGATCGGAATCGGCTGCAGAACGATGGTAAGTTACCTCATCTCCCAACTCTTTGAAACAAGCCTTAGGATTGAACTCAATTGCTTGGTAAATCTTAGTAATTATCAGGCCGTGTTTTAGATACCATTTAATTAGAGGAGTTGCTAGGACAATTTTCTTTCCAAAGTAGCTTCCAATTAGACCCCTTCTAGGTTGGTTCATCAAATCATTCAATTCGCAAAACGTTCTCATGTGATCCCCGATGTCTTATTTAGTAATTTCTACATTTTTAAATATGGGGGTCATCTCAACAAAATGTTCTTTCTTATCCTCGGGTACCTCAATATCCACCTCAACTAGTCCAAAAAGTCTGTTAGCCTGAATTTGGGTAACTAACTGTGCAAAAGTGAGGACCGACCTTTTCTTAGGGAGATTGAAGTGTTCCTCCATAAATTCTTCCATATCCGGGGAGTCTTTTAGGTCTTTATCAAACTCGCACTCCCATTTTTCAATCAAATCAAAACCCCCATCCTTTATTGTATGTGAGACTCTTTCAGTTCTTTCCCTTCTTTTAGTTCCATCTTCTGGGTCCTGATTCCTATCCAATTGGCAGCCCTGCCCGTGGAAATAGCACCCATGAAATTGTAGGACTAGATTCTTTTCGGAGATCCACCCATCCACTTTAGATTTTCCTATTCTTTTTTGTCCCCCATTGCAAGCATGCTCAACTCGAACCCCCATTGACTTTGCCATATACTCCAGCCACATTGCTTCTTTTCTACCCCGTTGTAGCCATCTTTTGAATTTCCCATCTTCAGTGGGCTTCCATTCGGCGTACAGACCAGTAGGCATTTCTTGCATTGTGCACCAGAGGTATAGGGCATTGGCGTCGAAACCGAAAATTTGAGCAACTTTGAACCCATTTGTAATTTCGGTGACCCCAGCTTCATGATATCTGTGGAATACCAAGCTAGGCCCTCCCACTATGTTATCCTTAATTAATTTATGCCAATGTTTTGTAAACTTATTAACAAGGGGAAGGATCGTATGTTTAGGTATTTTATTCATCATGTGTTTATATGCTAGCCCAGGGAGAGAGATAGCCCCACTTTTAAACATATCAATCTCCATAGTTTTCCAAAATTCTACCATCTTTTCGGTAGCTTGAAGGAAGGGCCCTACATCTAAATTATTGTACCAAATTAGTTGATCCCTTATAGTTTTAAATTTATATTTCCTCCAGGCTGCTACAACTGCTGTGAAATCCTCATCTGAAATTTCTTGTTGTTTAAGGGTTGAGTAGTACAAGTCACGGTGGGGGAATCCTTGGTTTAAAAATTCGAGGGAAGTGAAGGCTTCATAGGGGAAGGCATCTTTTTGATCCTCAATTTTGAATCCCTTAAGCCACTTTTTGTAGGAAGTCCCAGCGGCAAGGTAATTAGTTATATCCAGAAAGTACAATTTGGGGGTGGAGAGGGCCATATAGTTGTTATTCTTTTTGACTGTATAATTGATGTCTTGGCCATTAGGAGTAGATTTTTTATTAGACAAGACTTTATAAGGTTCATATCGAATTTTCCAGAATTGAATCCTAGTGTAGGGACTGCTTTAAGCCATTCCTCAAATTCGGATAGAAGTTTCTCATGTTCAGCTAATCCGGAAAGGGTGGGCTCATAGATTTCCCTAAGAAGCTCATATGCCCTATCGGCTATCTCTTCCATGTAGTCCTTCATTCGGACCACCAAATCATAGGGATCCCCAGTAGTAATTAGACAAATTAGAGTTTCGTAACCCGGGACATTGGCTGTAATGGAAACAGAGGCGGGAATGAGTTCCTTTTCGTAAATAAGTTTAGGCCCGCTTTTCTTATCAGTTTCCCTGAACATACATTCGAAATCGTAGGCTATTCTAAAGGGGTAGTACCATTCTGGCACAGGAATTCCTAGTTCATTGAGATCTTCCGGTTCTTCCCCAGCTTCCTCAACTGTAGGTCCCAATTCATATACCGTAATATCTATATCAAACTTTTCCTCTAATTCATCTAAATCTTCAAGGCAAACCCCATTAAACTCTTCTCCTGGCTGTACCCACTGATGAATCAACTCATTAGTCTTTTCCTCTAAACCATGAATTTTTGATCCCTATGCCAGCGCTAAGCATCTAAAGAAACACTTTTGGTACTCGTAAGGCCTTCCTGAGTTTTCATTTTTTAGAAGAATATTAAGACCTTTGTTGTTTCTAACATAGTCAGGGACATATCTAGCCTCACCGACGGTATACGAAATAAGTTTATTAACGTAAAAGCAAACATTAGTAACCTGGAGGACTGTCCACTTTGTATTTGGGCGCTGCTGCCTCACCCATTCTAGAATGTCACCCCTGTCTAATTCATAGAAGATTTTACTTAGATCCCCTTCATTCGAAATGTGAATAGGCTCATCAAAATACCGGCTATTCCCGGATGGGTAGTAGTACCGGAGTTCCCCATCTTCAATGTTCCTAAGAACAAAACCGAAGGATAGATTAAATTTGAACTGCCATCTCTGAAGTTTGAAAATAATTTTAACTAGGTCCTTAATCTGAGACGTACTGTCTATTCTAAAGTTGTACCTATTCTGAATACTTGAAGAAATAAAATACCGAGTCCTAATTCGACTCCAGTTTTCTCTGTAGATTTGGGCGAGTTCGTTGGGGAAATCCTTTACAATACTCCTAGTCAATTTGGGGGCGTCTTCAGTAGGGAGATTAGGGAAATGTGTTTGCCTAAGTGTTCTTTTTGGACTTTTGGGGCTTCACGTTGGGTTCTAAGATGTCCTTGATAGCCTTTGTAGGTCCTATATTTAAAGCCGCATTTTCGGCACTCATAAGAAGGGGGCGCAGTTGCAGGATGGATCTTTGTAATATGCCGGACCATGTTGTTCTTACGTGTAAACGTCTTTTCACAATGTGGACAAGGGAAGGTGGGATCTGAAGAATGGGTAGCTTTGTGTTTCTTAAGTTCGGCTAAAGTGGGGAAAGCCTCATTACAGGTGGGGCAGGAGAGGGCTGTACTAGTAGCTGTGGTGGTGATTTGGGGCAGGGATTGGGCATAGGTCCAAAAATCGTCAGACCCAATGACCTCCTTCCCATCCCACTCAGTTCTAATTAGGGAGACTGCTTTGTCTCTGAGGGCTCGGGTGATCTCGGGGTCATGCTTCCAAACTCCACTTTCAATAGCTGCATTAAGTTTAGCGATGCCAGACATGATTGAAAAGAAAGAGATGCACTTTAGATTTGAAATACTTATCGTTTTTATGTCTATTGCTTTTATTAACTTCTAAGTGACCCTTTTATGATAATTCAAGCTTTTATGAACCTTATATTTTTATGTGCTTTTATGAACCTTCTTCTTTTAATCAGAATGAGAACACTTATCGCTTTTATGGACTTTGCCCTTTTATGTACTTGATTATACTGCTTTTATGAACTTTATGCTTTTATGTACTTTGAGTTTATATGAAACTTTCGCGTTTATATGTACTTTAGATTCACAATATAGCAGAGAGAGCGCAGAGAGAACCGACCGCTCGCGACGACTGACAGAGTCCAACTGACGGGGTACCCGATTTTTGCGCCCTTATATAGGTTTTTGTTAATTCCCAGGGGACAAAGATCAAAGGTGCCGACAGCGGGGGTAATCAATCAAAAGTGACAGGTCATCAATCAAATTTGACAGGTGCAGTAAAGATCAAAGGCGCCGACAGGGTGGGTCATCAATCAAAAGTGACAGGTGTCCCAAGGGACGACAGATGGTAAGCGTGGTTTTGTTAAAATAAAATTTTGGAAAAGTCCCAAGGGAGAACATCTGGCAAGCGTAGAAAAAATTTGGCAAAATGGTCCCAAGGGAATAATTATCGGGCTTCGGTTTTGGGTCCCTGGGGATGACAGATGGCAAGCGTACAAAAAAGTTTGTGAAACGGTCCCAAGGGGATAATAATTTGGCGTTGGTTTTCGGTCCCTGGGGATGGCAGATGGTAAGCGTGAAAATAATTTTTATCAAATGGTCCCTGGAGACGGCAGATGGCAAGCATGGGAAAACGGTTTGTAAAAGGGTCCCAAGGGAGTAAAAACAAAAGTTTAGGTAGCGTGGGGTAAAATGGCGTCATAAAAACCAGAAATTGACTAATACCGATTGATAAACAACATTGAAATGACTGAGACCAAGATGAGCCTACCAAGATATGAAATGAGCCCAAGCAAGGACATTCTCCATTGTGGTTTTGCTGTTATACTCACTCTAGCTTTTCTAGTCAGTGTTTCTTTAAATATTTGGTTATGGATCGGAAGTTGTGAGGTGCCACTTCGTTTGGACTACCAAACAGACGGTAGGATACGAATCTCCAAAGGATACTGTAATCGCCAACATGTTTACTACACTCCACCCCAGTTTAATGCAATTCTTGACCTCTACTACGAGTGCTCGATAGGAAGTTGTGTAACCGCCACAGCTAAGCACTGCCCCTTCATTTCAGAGGTATACAATTTTCAACTTTGTCTTGATGTCAATAAAAACATAGAAAGCGCTTACCTCGGACCTATCTTCCTTACAAAAAGCGAACTCAATGACTTGTATTCCTTGTGACTTTCTCTACTTCAAGCACCCGTTTACCTGCATGGTTTCAGCCCCGACGAAAGCAGGCAAGACTACGTTCGTGTCAAAACTTGTTAAAAACGCACATAGACTGATCCGACCACCCCCGAAAAGAGTTATTTGGTGTTTTACCGAGTGGCAGGCGGCATACGAAAAAATAGACGCAGAGTTTGTTGAGGGTTTACCTGACTTAGAGCAACTAAAGGGGAACACAGAACCGATTTTACTAATTCTTGACGATCTTATGGATGAAGTAAAAAAGGACTCGAAACTGGTTAGGCTGTTCACCCGGGGATGCCACCACTGGTCTTGCAGTGTCATACACATCACCCAGGACTTATTTTATGATAAACAAAGAACTAACCGGATAAACTGCCAATACATAGTTTTAATGAAAAATCCAGCAGACAAACTTACGGCAATGAATCTAGCCCGACAAATGTTTCCAACTAACACCGCTTACTTTATGGAATCTTTTAACCACGCAACCTCAAAACCCCACGGTTATCTCTTAATTGACCTCGACCAAGACACCCCAGAGCAGTACCGCCTTAGAACGGATATTTTCAACCGGACAGGGGTCTATCTCCCAAAATCAATAAAAACGGGGAAGAATCAATAAAAACGCAAAATCCCTAACCATACACATAATCGAAAGAAGCATTTATAATCAATAAAAGCGCAAAATGGCAAAGAGATTTGAAAGTAATCTTCCCTGTCTCATACATCTCTGCAACTGTAAGAAAAAGGTCAGAGAAGCTATCATTGAAAGCAGCGATCTTAGTCTAATCCGAACTATCCTAGACTGTATTGAAAACGTACTTTCTGGAAACGTCGAACTAACTGAAGCAGACAAAAGAGCTCTACGCAAACACGTGAACACGCTACGAACTTTGAGAGATAAGAAAGTAAAACTTAAGGACAAAAAGGAAATTATAGTTCAGAAGGGTGGATTTATTCCCGCTCTCCTCGGTCCTCTAATAGGAATAGTCAGTGGTATTGCAAGTAGCTTTATAAAATAATGGAGTATTCAATCCTAGTAAAACCTGAAGAGTTCGATCAACACCAAGAAATTCTAGAAAAAGATGTCGTAGAAAAGTTAAAAGGTAAGGAATCTGCCGACACAAAGTTAAAAAAGTACCAACAGGCTAATTACAGGCGACGGTTTTTAAAGGAAAAGCCCTACAAATTAGACATAACCACTACCGAACCCACCGAACAGCCTCTTCCCGACATTGTGTCCACTCTACCTATAACTCTCCAAAGTAAAGGGAAAAACCTCATTGACTTTGTCCAATCTATTCCTGACTTCAAAGTAAACGAGAAAGGGGAGATAGAGTATAAAGGTAAATCCGAGCCGGGTTCTAGAATATTCGACCTAATCCATGACTTTGTCCGCAACCGTAAAACTGTTTCTCCTGCAAGAGGTTGGGAATTGTTTGCAGAGGCACTAAGGGAAAGTAATGTTCCAAGAGAGTTTATCGGCAATCGGCAGCGGTGGGAAGCAATAAAAGGCACTCCTTCGATAACGGACACGGTTGAACGGATACGAAAAGTAAGACAGAGACTTCAGTTTGGAACGGGACGCTACGTAAATCAACCTAAAACAGACAAACCAGTTAGATCTAAACAGAAACTTCTGCAAAAACGTACAAAAGGTGCAAAACGCAAGCCGAAACATTTTAACTTCAGTAAAGCACTGGCAAAACTAAAATGGAAGACCTTCTAACCAAATTATACTACGACCCCTCCCAACCCTCAGCGTTTTCCGGTATAAATTCTTTAGCAAAAGCATCAGGAGTCTCTCAAAAACGGGTCAAGGGGTGGCTGGGAAAGCAATATACCTACTCTGTCCACAAACCGATTAAGCGAAAGTATCCTCACCTTAGTTACGTATTCCATGACATAGATGAACAATGGCAAATTGACCTAGCAGACATGGCAAACCTAGCTGAGCAAAATGACGATTATCACTTCTTACTCACCTGCATTGACGGCTTCAGCAAGTACGCCTGGGTAGAGCCTGTAAAAACCAAATCGGGGGCGGACATCACTGCGGCTTTCGAGAACATTCTAGCTCAGGGACGTAAACCCCAGAAAGTGTTAAGTGACAGAGGGAAAGAATTCCAGAATAAAAAGTTTCAAAGTTTACTAAAATCAAAGGACATTCGCTACTACACCTGCAATAACCCCGACATTAAATGTAGCATAGTTGAACGTTTTAACAGAACCCTGAAGACAAAAATATGGAAGTACTTTACGCGGACAAGAAGCTATAGGTACCTCGATGTTCTCCAAAGTTTTGTAAGTGGTTATAACAATTCAACGCACCGTACAATTAAAATGAGTCCAGTTGAGGCTTCGATACCAGAGAATGAGGGGAAGGTAAGGGAGATCTTTCTAGGAAAAGGCAACAGGTTAAGCAAGCAGTTTAAAATAGGGGACATTGTTCGAATAAGTAAGACTAAAGGGAGATTTGAGAAAGGCTATCTACCAAATTGGTCAGAGGAACTTTTCAAAATAAAGTCGGTTCACCCAAACGGAATGTACGAACTTGAAGACTTAGCCGAAGAGCCAATACAGGGCCTATTCTATCCCGAGGAGTTACAAAAAGTAGACAAACCAGACTCTTATTGGGTTGAAAAGGTAATAAAAACTCGGAAGCGGGGTAGAAGGAAAGAGTATTTTGTCAAGTGGTTAGGCTATCCAGATAAGTTCAATAGTTGGATATCAGAAAATGACGGATTTCTATATGTTCCTCCCCAGTAACACGGGGGACTTCAAAACTAACTCTCTAAATGATTATCGGGTTAAGCTCCCTCATAGAATAAAATTACAGGGTGAGTGGGAAGTTGCTCTCGTAGAAATGATGTATCCAGTGACTTGGGGTAATCTTTCTGCAGCTAACTCGGCCGTCTCCTTTAAGTTTCCAGACAAGACCTCAATGGTTAAACTCCTACCAAAACGACACTACGAAACAGTGGACGACCTATGTGATGCAATTAATTTCACTATACTTAACATGGAACACCCCGTCACAGGCGAGAGAGCACCAATTAAATTTAGATTCGATGGGTATAGGCACAGGGTAATGTTTTCAATACCAAAGACCTTTCCCAATACCGTTAAGTTAAGCAAAAATCTCTGGATGATGTTAGGTTACTACCCCGACCCAATGCAAAGGGACGGTGATCCAGTAGATGACAAAATAGTTTTCGTTGCTGAGTCTGAACCTGATCTTAGGCTGGGTTTCTACTCTCTCTTCGTTTACTGCGACCTGGTGGCTCCTCAAGTTATAGGAAACGCCCTGGTCCCACTCATTCGGGTAGTTACAACCGAGGGAACTCATGGGGCGGTAGTAAATAAGGAATACCACAATCCACATTACGTCCCTGTCCTTCACAAAGACTTCGATACTGTAGAAATCAATATAAACGATGATGCGGGAAGGCCTGTACAATTTGCATTCGGAAAAGTTTACGTTAAGCTTCACTTCAGAAGGCGACGATAATGCGCTGCCAGTACATACCCTAGACTCAAGATACTTGGGAGCTAACCCTACTTCAAACCGGTGGGGCGCTTCCTGCACATGCGGGGCTTCCGTACCAACGAGGAGCAGGGATAGGCAACATATTCCGGGGACTATTTCGAGCCGCACTTCCAATTCTTAAACGAGTGGGTCTATCCGCAGGTAAAAGTCTAGCAAAAAACGCATTAGCCCTGGCGTCAGACGTAACCCAAGGTGAAGACATAAAAGCAGCTGCAAAACGGAGAGGTAAACAGTTTCTTGGTGAGACATTAACCGCTGCAGGTGAACATATTCAACAAGGTGAAGGTATTGGTCAAAGACCTAAATCTAACAACATAAAAGGAGTACGTGGACGAGGTAGACCACCGAAACAAAATTTAGATATATTCACATAATGACTAAGCAAGTAGATTCGCGATCTCTCCCTGGGTTCAAGTCGGAACTGGACCTATTCTCTGTTCCACCTACCCAAGTCGCCGTTGAGCACGGGTACTGGGCGGAAATCGGTCCTCAAAACCCAATTACAGACTCAGGCCCTTACCGTTTCAACGTTCCTAAAGATTCGTACATGCTCGATCTGAACAAAAATTACCTCTATCTTAGGGTTAAAATTGAGGGCGATGCTGGGACTCCCATTAACCTTTTCGGCAAAACCTTTTTCCAGCGCTGCATAGTCAAACTTTCAGACAAGGAAATTTACAACTCGGGGCCCCACTACGCGTATCAAGCCTACATTGAAACTATGCTAAATTACTCTCGAAATGCAAAAGAAGGTCATTTACAGGCTGCCGGCTATGAGTTCGACTCCGGTACAAGGGGCACTTGGGTGGCAACAAAGTCTGCTGAGTTTATGGCACCGATCCACTGCGATCTATTCAAGCAAGAAAAGTACCTCCTAAGCGACTGTCAACTGACCATTGAGCTGCACCGAAATCCCGATGAGTTCTGTCTCAGTTCTCAGGGAAGCAGTAAAGTAAAGGTTGAGGACATGCGCTGGTACGTAAGAAAGGTTAAGTGTCAGGACTCTATGTCTCTAGCTATTGAAAATATTCTTTCCCTAGGTAACACTGCTAAATACCCCATCAGGCGAACTAAGGTGGTGGCTAGACATCTGAGCGCAGGCGTACAAACCATCGTCGAAAACTCTATATTCACAGGCCAACTTCCTAGAAAGGTGATTATCGGGGTAGTGAAGTCTGAGGCGTTTAACGGTTCTCTAACAGCTGACCCACTCACTCTGGAGACAATTAACATGACCGAAATTAGTCTAAAATGTGGGGACGAATACATTCCTAGACAACCCATAAAAATTGACTTCTCTAAACCTAGGGGATACACCTTCCCTTTTGTATTTCTTTTTGAAGCTATCGATATGGCCGGGGATGATGACAAAGGGTCTGCGCCTGGAGAGCGCCTTGCCGTGGTGGCGCGGCAGAACCCCTACCCCGGACCCCTACCGGACGTCGAGCAACAAATGGCTCTCAACGACCTGGCCCCCTTGGGGCCCACTACTCCTTACCCGGAGACCCCCCTCAGGACTATCCCAGTCCCCCGCCCGAAGTGTGCGCTCCGATCGGGTTTTTGATGGCAGGCCCCAGTAGACCGGCGTACTGGGGCCTGCTACTCCTGCTTCTGCTCCTCACAGCCGGTGATGTGGAACGTAACCCCGGTCCTAACAACTGGCCCTGCTCTGTCTGCACCAAAAATGCCCCCAGAAACTGTGTCCAGTGTACCGACTGCCAAAGTTGGGTACATTTCCGCCCGTGCTCAGACCTCAGATACCTCAGGGACTATAACCCCAACAATTGGAGGTGCAGAATCTGTGCTGCGCCAAATCCTGTAGTCACTCCCCCTCGCCAACCCCTGCCAAGGCCACCCAACGCCCCACCCAGGGACCGTGGCCATCTCAGACGGCTGACCCAGCCCCCTGCCCGCCCGACCCAAGCCAGGCCTCCTCCTGCCCCTCCTCCTCCAGCCCCAGCCCCAGCACCACCCACAGCTCGAGGTGCTGGCACCCAACAACAACCCCTAGCCAAGTCCAAGAACCTACTGCGGCTATGGCAATGGAACGCAGGGGGCCTTAAACCAAAAAAGGCCTGGGTCCAGCATGAACTCGAAAGGCATAAAGTCGACGTTGCCTTGATCCAGGAGACCCATCTCTTGGAAGGTCAATCAGTCCTATTTCCTGGCTACAACTCGGTCTGGCAACACCGCCGTCAGGGACGGGGGCAGGGTGCAGTCAAGTGAGGAGGAGTCGGCATACTGATCAGAGACAGTATACCCTTCTCCAGGATTGTCCAGCCCATTACTGCTCCAAATGACACGACAACCGATGCTGTCGCAATTCGACTTCATCTACCTGACCGTGAGCTCCGGATTCTCAGCGTATACGTCCCACCCATCCAGCGCCAGCGGGAGGAACAACGGCAACAGAACTTTGACCCAGAGGCCCTGCCTAGTGGCAGGAACTGTATCATTGGGGGAGACTTCAATGCCCACTCCTCCACGTGGGAATCTAACAGCGCCAATGATGCCCTCGGAGACCTCATAGATGAGTGGCTAGTCACATCAGACCTGGAAACCCTCAACAATGGGGACCCCACCCGCCTAGGAGCGAACCCCCGCGAGGGCCCCACTGCATCTGATTTGTCGATCTGCCACTCATCACTGGCCTCCGCTGCCCGCTGGGATTTTCTGCCTGACACTATCTCAGATCACCATCCGATCCTGCTTAGCCTCAATATCAGGCAGCAACAATCAAACAGCAACAGCCGCGGCCCCCCTAGGTGGTGCTTCAGGAAGGCAAACTGGCCCTCCTTCCGCTCCCACCTTACCGAACTGCTCAAAGACCTTCCACCCCCAGCCACATCAGGAGTCCACACTGCCGGCGAAGCCCTTTCCAGCAGAATTCTGCTGGCCGCTAGTCGAAGTATACCTCGTGGCCATGTGCCGCGACCAACTCCATGGTGGTGTAGGGAGGCGGAAGAAGCAATCAGGCGCTGCCGCGCCGCCCGCGCAGCCGCGCTGGACAGCCCGGAAGCCAGGGCACACTGGATCAGCACTAAACGCGAGTGCCTGTCCCTAATCCAACGTCTGAAGAAAGAAGCCTGGCAGTCCTTTGCTACTGGTCTGAACCCGAAAACGGAGCCTAAGAAGGTCTGGTCCGTCATCCACTCCATTGACGGGAAGAACTGCCGCACGATTCCCAACACTGCACTGGACTGTGTTGGGAAAAGTCTGACTCAGGACGCAGCCAAAGCCAAAGCATTTGCTCAACAGTATGCCAAAGTCAGCTACGTAAAGCCAACGGACCAAAGAAAGGAGCTTAAGATCTCAGTCCTGAAGGCACTAAAACATCCCAGACCAAGGCCTCGCCCAGACCCTATGTGCTCGTCTTTTACCGGGCTGGAACTGGACCTAGCGCTGAGAAACCTGAAATCCGGAAAATGTCCCGGCAGAGACGGGATCGCTAACGAGATGCTACAGAACCTGCCCATATCAGCGAAACAATTCCTGCTGGAGCTCATCAACCAATCATGGGCATCGGGAGAAATACCACAACAGTGGAGAACTGCAGATATAATCCCTATACTGAAGCGAGGGAAGCCGGCCAACGATACGAAATCCTACAGGCCAATCAGCCTGACGAGCTGCCTCGGTAAACTCATGGAAGCTATGGTGAAAGCGAGACTGCAGTTCTGGCTGGAACACAACAACAAGCTATCTCCGAACCAAGCCGGTTTCAGACAACTCAGGTCTACTGAAGACCACATCTGCAGAATCACACAGACCACGGTTGATGGATTCCAGAAACGGCCGCCTGCCAAGCGAACAGTCCTGGCAATGATAGATTTCTCCAGAGCCTTCGATACTGCAATCCGTGAACGCATACTCTGGAAGCTGGTGGAAAAGAAGGTCCCTCTTCAAATGGTACGATGGATCAAAAATTTCCTCACCAACAGGAGAGGCCGCGTCCGCTTCAACCAAAGCTTCAGCAGGTCAAAACTGTTCCATCAAGGAGTCCCTCAGGGCTCGGTTCTGTCGCCTCTACTATTCCTGGTCTTTATTGACGACATACTGCGGGACCTACCACCAGAAGTCGAGGGCAGTATCTATGCCGATGATGTTGCCATATGGAGCTCTGACCCTGATATCCGGGTGGCCGAAGCCAGAATCCAGGACTCTCTCAACGCTATCAATGCCTGGGCCAACGAGAATGAAGTCAAGATCAATGTGGAAAAATGCCAGACCTGCATCTTTTCCACCCATAATAAGCAGGCCAGCTACATTCCGAATCTCAACATCGGCGGCAATCCAGTACCTCACGACCCGAACCCAGTCTTTCTGGGTGTCACCCTTGACTGGAATATGTCCTTTGGGCCGCATGTTTCCAACCTCAAATCCCGGTGCCGTGCACGTATTGCTACATTAAGCGCGGTTGCCGGACGCTCGTGGGGCCCAGGAAAGGAAGACCTCAGAACAATGTACGTAGCCTATATCCGCTCTGTCCTGGAATATGCCCTCCCTGCCTGGTTCCCGTCTGCCTCCGACACCTCAGTAGCCAGGCTGGAGGCCATCCAGAATTCTGCTGCCCGTGTAATCACGGGCTGCTACACCGGCTCACCGGCAAACTATGTCCGATCTGAAGCTAACCTCCCTGCCTTCAGAACTCGCGGAGAAGAGCTGGTTGCCTGCGCCTATGAAAAGTCCCTACGTTTGCCGGCTCAGAACCCAAGACGGACAGTTGCTGAACGAGAGGTCCCACAACGGTTGAAGTCACAGAAGTCATGGCGGCAGATCGGCTCCAATATCAGCAACGAAATCGGACTGTCAAACCACAGAAGAGAAGAGCTGCAGCTACCGTCAGTCCCGCCGTGGCTGGGAGTGTCAGCCACCTTCAAGCCATGTCTCAATGATATGGTCCGCAAATCCTCCGACAAGGAGGAACTCCGCCGCTGTGCACTGGACACCCTCCTGACACTCCCGCCATCCGATGTTACCATCTGGACAGACGGATCAGTCCTGGAAGGCACCAGAAATGGTGGAGCGGCGGCCATCATCCACTCCACCACTGGAAACCAGCGAATTACGTTGCCAGCAGGCCCTCTATGCTCCAGCTACAAAGCTGAAACTGTAGCAATCGAAGCAGGCCTGACGTGGACTCTGAACAACTGGAATGCAAACTGGACAGAAATCAGGATCTGCTCAGATTCACAGTCCAGCATCACGAAATTAGCCACTTCGAATCTGACCGGCGGCTCAGCTCTAATCGACAGGATCTGGTCACAATTGGCGGAAATAACCCGGTTGGGTGGACACGTTACAATGCAATGGATTCCATCTCATGTCGGCATTGAAGGAAACGAAGAAGCCGACAGCGCCGCAAACGAAGCCTCCAGAAACCAAAATCAACCTGATGTCCCGGTGGACTATAGCTCTGCCAAATCCTCAATCAAGAGACATTTCAGGATGAAGACGGTGGAAGATAGATGCCAGTTTGACAACCTTGGCATCTATCCAGGTGGAAGGCTCCCCCCGCCAGAGGCTGAATTAGGCCTCACTAAATCTGAACGGTCCACCCTTGCCCAACTGAGATGTAACGGACATTCAAAACTGTTGGCCCAGTACAGACACAGAATCGGTATTGCAGACAGCCCAAGCCCAAACTGCCCAAGCTGTGGGCAGTGCCCCGAGGACCTACAACACATACTCATAGACTGCCCAGCGCACACTTCCTCCCGGGTCCGGTACTTGGGAACCAACCCTTCGTTGGCCGTCCTGTCGGAGGTCCCCAAGGCAGTGGTGGATTTCCTACGGGGTGTGGGCCGGCTTTAGCCGTCCCAATCATATTGGCAGCGCCAGAAGATCCAGGAAACAACAACAACAACATGACAAAGGGTGCTACATTTGCTACGCCGATTTCAAAGATGGTAACGCTTTCTTCGCCTTTGATCTGACCCCGGATAACACAGGCACCGGCGCAATGCAGTTAATTCGGGAGGGAGACGTCTCTCTGCGGATGGAACTGAGTAAGGCGTTGAGTGCTAAAAGCTATCCACAGGGGGTTGAAATCATTATATACGGGGAGTTTGATAACCTTGTCTCAATCGACTATAACCGCACACCTTTCTTTGATTACGCCATATGAATATACTAGAAATTGAAAACACACTAGCTCCTCTCGTCCAAAATTTCGTTGGAGTCTTTCCCATTGATCACCTTCCTGACATTCAACATGAAACGAGCTGCTTCGTAGCCAACACCGACCCCTGCCAACTTCCTGGCCAGCACTGGGTTGCGTTGTATTTAGATGATTACGCTGAGTACTTTGACAGCTACGGCCGACCTCCACTTAAAGAGTTTGATAAGTACTTTGAGGGGCGGTTACAAAAACATAACCCCATTCGCTTACAAGATTACACCACTTTCGTCTGTGGGGAGTACTGCATCTACTTTCTATACCATCGGGATAAAGGGATTTCCTTTGAAGACATAATCTCGTATCTTAGAGAGCGACCCTCGAAAAACGATGAAATTGTAAAAAGTTTTGTAGAATGTCTGAGGTAAAATTGACCCTTCATAAATGGCCGGGCAGAGCAGGCGGTCTAACAAGAGTTAGGTGGGAGATAATGGGAACGGCACCGATGAAGTTCGGTTGGACTAAAATACTAATCACCGTCTGCTCTATTTCCCTTGCTGCCGTTACACTGACTGTCTTAGTGGGTGCACTTATTTCTCCAAAGTTTCTGTGTCTGGATAAAACAAAGATAGACCAACTCAGACAATCTTTCGATCAAAAAGTTAATCTAACCGTCCTCGGAACTGAGCCTTGTTGGTACTCTCTCAACATCGACTGGGCAGAGATATGCTTCAGTCGCAACTATGACGTTTTAAGCGTCTCTATCCAAACAGTCCTCTTTAGGGCTCCCCAAGGAAAAGGGGTAAAAACCACTTGTACATAGTGTATATTAGGGACCAAAAAAATTATAAAACCACAAAACCACAAAAACATTACAAAACAAAAACCATTAATGCGGCCTGGGCGAAAGCTCAGAAGGTTCCCAAGCCCTTCCGGAAAGCCGGTAAAATCGCAGAGGGGTGAAAACCAACTATTAGCTACCAAAAATATTATAAAGTTAGCAGTACAACTCGTGAACGGTCAATACTAAACATGCACAAAAAGTAGGAAACGTAAGGTTAGAGTAGGTTCGGTGTAAAGTATGAGTAGCTCAAGTCCAAAGTAAAGACTTAATAAAGAAGGGAAGGCAACCAAAGAGACCGAGAAGACCGAAAAGGGTGATGAATAAAGAAAATGAATGGGTTGAAGGAGTGTATTATCAGAACCTAAGCGTGTTGGGTCCAGAATTATAGAGCTCGACGAGAGGAATCGAATGGTGTTCGTTTCATCGTGATCGGACCAGGGACGAGAAAGTTACGGATGGATAAATATTTTAAAACCTTTATGAAACCTGATTTGTTGATGCTGCATCAAAAATTATAAAAATCATTATTTAGCTGAAACTAAATGTGTTGGGCCTAGACTTGTAGAGCTCCAGGAGAGCAATCGAACGGTATCCGTTTCATCGAAATCGGATCGGGGATGAGAAAGTTATGGACCGTTGAAAAATCACCTTATAAAAATTTTATGAAACCTGATTGGATGATGCTGCAACAAGAGTATATAAACCCTTGAAGTTGAAAATTATGTCAGAAGTTTAGTTAGTACAAATTCATTAAAAATCAAGTAAAATAGTCGGCAATTTAGTGGAGTTGAATAAAATGATCATGATTTGAACAAAAAAATGAACAAAAAATGAACAAAATATAGATCAAAACTAAGTCAAAAATTATTAAAAAAATACAAAAATATTGCATGCGCCGGACTAGGTTAGGTAGTGTATATAGGTAGATTACTGTACTATAGTTTAGGTAGATTAGGAATTAGGTAGTGTATAGACTAGGTAGGTAGGAGTCCGGTAATGGGCCGACGCCGGGTCCCAAGCCCCGGGGGAAGAACACAGAGGGACGGCAAGGAGAAGTTTCGAAAACAAAGCCCTAGGGAGAACAGATGGAAATCAAAAGAAAACTTTCAAACACAAACCCCATGGGACATTAAACTTTCAAGGTCATTGACTCCCGGGAGCGAGGGTTGAAATGTTCCTACTATACTACTAACTTGATTAACTTTGATGTTTAGGTCACAAAATTGTACAGTGTGTTAGCTGATCTGGTAAAATTCTAGCGTTTTACTCTACTGTTCTGGCAGTGACAGAAGACCCAGTGGTTCATTTCTCCAAGCAGCGTAAATACATACGGTTTCCAGTGTCCCGATTTTGCGAAACACAATGCCATCAATAACATATCCATTACCTCCGTATTTTATGAAAGCACGCTTGAACGCCACCTCCATGCGCCACAATGTGCGAATAATTGCAAAAAGTAGTAGAGAACCGTTTGAATACAGTTTTTGCTACAATATTGCCTGGACATTAGCAGCAAGCTAGTGGTGTTTTCATGACTGACTGCACGATCACTATTCTAAACAAATAATAATAAACTATCACAAACTAAATCAATAATTTGGAGTTTTTCCGATTTCAAGCTTCAGCAGGTAAACGTGTGAAAAGTCGAATGGGTATATCCAGTGGGGTACTCATCACTAAAACGGCGGCATCAATGTGCAAATCACCCGTACAAATCTCCTCGCAAAATGTTTGCCTCCCTCCAGGGATAACATCTGGACCACATAGTTTCAGTGCTAACGATAATAATGGCACTGTCTTACATACAAACAGTAAAATGCAGCTCACAAATGTTGATTACACGGCCATTCAACAACTCCTACTTAGTTGAGTTATGTCTGTGCAGTAATACAATAATACCTATAACTTGCACTTCTGCCCTTGCAGTGTGTCGTTGCAAAACTAATTTGCATATTGTACATGAAAAACTGGTATATAGCTAGACTCGTGTAAAACATAGACCTTTTTCTGAGACATCAAAGCTAAATACACATAAAATATACTATACACCATTTTAGATATTCCGGCTGCAGCGCTCAGCCACCTTCTTCTGAATATATGAATTGAATCGGGCAATTCTCCTTACCCGCCTGGTTGGGTAAGGCAAGGAAACAATTATGGTGGACTGACGGTTTGATTGGATCACATTCTTCATAACTCGCTATTCGCTAGACCAAAGGGAACCAGCTCTTTTAGCCACATTGACACCACATAGAAAAATGACGTACTGGTAATCCCGGGGCCGCAGGCACATCTTCTTGCATTTCTTCATGATGGAAGAGGGAACTCCCCCGCTGACAGGAACCACTGATCCAGCGCTGATTCGTTGAACGAACTTTCCCTGACTATCGGAAAGCAGCAATACCGACTGGAGACGGCGATGAGTAGGCAGGTTACATCGATCGAACAGCTCTTCCTCCGTATACTCGGTGCTCAATCTGCCTTCACGATATTCGCTGTAGATCCCCGTAAGCAATTTACCGTAAAGGTTTTTCCCCAGGCATTGTAGGGCACCATGAAGCTGCAGCCCTAGCTTTCCTAAGACCACAGCTCCATAGGAACTCGTTCTGGCTCACGCACATAAACTGAACTCCCGGATCCGGTATTAAATCAAATACTTGACGAATATCGGACCCTTCCATCATCAAGAGAAGAAGGATCGCCTTGTAGATCTGATATGCCAAGCCGTACCACTCTGCCACCGGTTCAAATCCCAAATCCGTGACTCTAGACAGAAGGCCACCGAATTCGATATGGGCAAATTCATGCATCAGTTGGTCAGCCCATGCCTTATATCCATGCTGTCGTAAGCAGGAATACCAGAATGCATGTTCCACAGACGTGAACTGACGCCCATGAAATGAAAATCTCCGCCGGTAGAATCGATGAAGCGGATGGCTCGGGCCCACACAGATTTCCAACATCTGAAACAGCACACATCAAATAGATCAACCAAATATTACACAAATATCTTCGCAGTAAGTTTAGCTTT
>JASAND010017783.1:0-13715 GCA_030248195.1 Trissonchulus latispiculum
GAATCCAGGAAAAGATAGGTGGTGCACGATATGCCGAATGGATAACCACGATACGGAATGGTGCTGGCATAAAAAAGGGTTCCGGCGGAGAAACGACAGCCGCATAGGTGACCAGGAAAAGCAATCAAACAAGTCCAAAGGCGGATACAGCCGAGGTCAGGGCAGAAGTACAGTAGTTGGGACGAAGACAGGTACGGGAAGAGGTAATCTTGTGTTGTCCCTTGAGCGAAACCCCGGTAAGCAAAAGCCCACACAATCCAGCTGCCTTCGTTAATGACTGTGTGCAGCTAAAACGTTTAAGCAGACTGAAGGAAAATATTAGTGGTGCTGGATCCTTGGCAGCAGCTATAACAATGAAGCTTATAGAACGGAGATCCTGGTAACCCCAGTTTTTTAGCTAACATAGATCTCTTTGAAAACTCAATGGCATGTGCCGGAGATACACGTACAGATCCTAATTGAAATACTCGATCATGTCGACTTCGACTGCTACTCCGAATTCCCGGAAAGGCGCATAGACGCTTCATCGATTCCAGATTCACAAGGAGCTGCTAAAGTGATGCTCCAAAACCTTTATCGTGATCCAGAGCAACACCAGAGAATCAAACAGAGAACTGATCAGATAGTGTCTCGCAGTGGAAGAGCAAATAAGGAGGAAGAAAAGAAAAAGCTCCCAAAGCTTCAATCGCAGCATTCGTCACTAATTATCAGAAATTGCTGGAAATCGAATACTTTGATGGGATGGTACCGGGGGCGAAGGCCGATTTCCCAGTAAAATGGTATGTTAAAAAGGCTCGAAAGTTTGCTACCATGCAGTATGGAGAAGCAGAGGTAGGAGACTACTTGCTAATTTCACCAACAAAACGATATGGACCTCAGGTGCGGGGTATGTTGGTGGAAAGAGATAGAAAAGATCCTCAGTGGGTCAAGTTGGAAATTCTGGACATGTCAGCTGACGCTCAGGATAAACAAAGCGTGCTGACCCTTCGCAGGGTTCTGGCGGAGAAAGATCCAGATTCAGGCTCATCAGGTGCCCAAAATCGTAGTCTCAACTGCCTAACTAACCCACAGGCGTGGAAGCCAGCATATCTACAGTGTGTGCTGAATACAAGAGAATGGGAAGATCCTGATTTGGAACTGGAAGAACAGCAAGAGTGTCCAGAACTGGCCGTCAAAAGATTGAATAAGTCTCAAACAACAGCAGTTGAGACCTCCCTCAACCGAGCGTTAACGCTCATTCAAGGACCACCTGGAACTGGTAAAACGACGACAGCTGCAGCAGTAATAATTGCTAAATGGTTGACGAGTATGTCAGTCAATCAGAAAATTATGGCGTGTGCTCCATCTAATGTAGCGACGACACACCTAGCAAAGCGGATCTATCAGGCAGCGAAAGAGGCTGGATTGCCTGAGGAGCAGGTGGTCCGCCTTTTTCCTACCGCCTTTGTTCCATGGATTGACCAGTCGGTGAAGCACCTTAGCGCCGAATACAAAGCAGCGGAAGCAGATGAAGAATTTCGAAACCTCCATCACGCTTTCTTGGAAAATTCCATTAAAGAAAGTGATTTGAAGAAATATTGGAAAATGAGAAACAACAAAACGAGAGAAGTCATCCAAAAGAGCAAAGTGATTTGCTGTACGGCTGCAGGAGCAGGTCGGAGGTTGCTCAGTGGAGAAAATTGGAATTTCCAAACCCTGCTCATCGACGAAACGGGGCAACTAACTGTGCCCGAGGGTTTAATCCCTATGACCAATTCTAGGTCTCCGCAATGCGTTTTAGTCGGAGATCACAAGCAGCTGCGTCCTACTGTCTTGAGTCGGGGAGCTCAAGACAAGGGATTGGCTATCTCACTGTTGGAACACGTAGCTAAAAATGGCGTTGAGCCACTGATGCTGAAGCAACAATACCGGATGCCACCAGAAATAGCCGATTTTAGTAATAAGGAATTCTACGGTGGAAAATTGGAACATTGCGCTCAACATCCAAGCTACCAAAATTTGCCGACTGGAAAACCAGTGATGGCTTTGGATATTGATTCAGAAAGCCACAAGGAAACGGGTAGCACCAGCATTTTCAATGAAACCGAAGCAAAGGTAGTGGTTGCATCTGCCAAGGCCTTGATCCAGATAGGAGGAATTGAAAAATCAGCGATAGGCGTGATCACACCGTATAGGGCTCAGAAGAGACTGATTAAGGAAAAACTGGCAGATACTGGTTTCGCCAGTGTCACGGTCAATACGGTTGACGCTTATCAGGGCCAAGAAAAGGACTTTATAATAGTAAGTCTCACGAGAGCAAACTCTGATGGCGAACAGGGTTTTCTCAAAGATTATCGTAGGCTCAACGTCCTGCTCACAAGAGCTCGTCGTGCGCTAATCGTAATTGCAGACTTCCATAAGTTGTGCCTAAGCGGTGATGCGAACATTTTTCGCAAACTCCGAAATTACTTCATCAAACTGAAGTGTATACGGAGCGAAAATCCGTGGCCAAAATGGAGCCCCTCTCTACCTTCGGGTAGAAAGCGAAGCCATCCAGAAACAGTGGCTTCATCCAACTCTAAATTGGTGGTCACGGCAAGGATCAACGGAAAGGAAGTCAGCGATGTGCTTCTGGATACTGGGGCGAATATGTCTTTGGTCAAAAAGTCAGTCGTCAATCTGGAACCAGTAGCCCCAAGTGCCGACATTGCTGGCGTATATGGTGAGCGACTACAGACACTGGGGACAATAGAAGCAGAAATCGAAGTTGGTAAGAATGCTACGGTACATCGAATGAGACTAGTCCCGGATGACTGCAGGTACAATGCTATAATTGGCATTGATGTCCTTGAGAAGTGGGAAATTCCCAACTTAGTGCTCGGCCACCTTGGCTTGGATTGCAAGACGGGGTTGGCCGAGGACAAAATGCTTTCTGTCAATGTCATGGATGATGTTGTAATACCCCCCTCGCTCCGGAGCTTTCGTCCGCTGTCGAGTTGGGCAGGAGTTTTCTCCTAGAAAAGCAAATATTATAATCGAACCGGCGAATTCGATTGGGAAAACATCGGTGACATTGGAACGATCCTATCATAAGCTGCGGAATGGTCAGGTAAAGATCCGGATGTTAAATACAGACTGGATGCCATTAAAACTCTATCAAGGTACGACGGTCGGGCTCGCAGAGGAAGCTGAAGGGCTCGAGGAAGCAGGCGAAGTGAATGCTGTTGGTGAAGATGACAAACCCACAGATTACATTTAGCCAAAATATCATAATGGGTAACTCCACGCTTAGTGGTAAGCAACAAACTGAGTTAATTCAATTGTTAAAACGATTCAAGCCTCTATTTGCAGAATCGAATAGAGACATTACTCAAACTAAAACGGTAGAACATGGCATAGACACGGCGAATGCCAAACCGATTAAGCTGCCGATGCGGCGGCTCCCTTTGCCCAAAAGGCAGTCTTAGGAGAGCATGTTCGAAACATGCTTCAAGACAACGTCATTGAACCTTCCACGAGCCCCTGGGCTTTTCCAGTCGTCCTAGTAAAAAAAGAAGGACGGCAGTTTACGGTTTTGCGTAGATTACAGGAAACTGAATGATGTTACTGTAAAGGACACCTTTCCTCTGCCAAGGATAGATGACATCCTAGATCAGTTGAGTAAGAAAAAGTTTTTTACAAGTTTGGATCTGAGGTCAGGCTACTGGCAGATACCTCTGGCAGAGTCTGATAAAGCAAAAACTGCTTTTATCACACCTGATGGTCTATACCAATTCAAGGTTATGCCGTTTGGATTGTGTAATGCTCCTTCGACATTCCAAAGGCTTATGAACATGGTTCTGTCAGGCATGCAGTGGAAAAACTGTTTTGTGTACCTAGACGATATTTTAGTTGTGTCCGAAACATTCGAAGAACATTTAGGGGGATTTGGAGCAGGTATTTGGTCGATTGTGTGACCATAACCTGAAACTCAAACTGCCGAAATGCCATTTTGCAAAGAATCAGGTGGAATTCTTGGGGCATATAATTACACCTCATGGAATCCGTACTAATCCGAAGCTGATAGAATCCATAAGCACTTGCCCGGTCCCAAAGACTGTGAAGCAATTGCAGCATTTTTAGGGATGGCCGGATATTATCGAAAATTTATCCGAAATTATTCTTGCATAGCGGCCCCATTGACTAGCTTGCTGAAAAAGGGAAGTCGCTTTACCTGGACTAGCGATTGCCAAGAAGCATTCAACGGTCTGAAGCAGAGACTGCTGAAAGATCCAATATTGGCCTACCCAAACTTTGCTAGGCGATTCATTGTCCAAACGGATGCCAGTAAGGTGGGTATTGGAGGAGTCCTGTCGCAAGAGGTCAATGGCAGTGAACATCCAATTGCGTATTTCAGCCGTTCCCTCACTTCTGCTGAAAGACGTTATTCCACAACGGAGAGGGAGGCCTTAGGCATTATCTGCACAGTTAAGCACTTTAGACCCTACCTTTATGGCCACCATTTTACCTTGCTGACGGATCATAAGCCCTTGAAGTACATCATGGATGGCCGATATACTACTGATAAAGCAGCTAGGTGGTATACGTCCCTCCAAGAGTACACCTTTTTAACGGAGTACAAGAAAGGTTCCGCAAATGGAAATGCAGACTATCTGTCCAGGATTCCAGAAGTAGAACCTATTAATGACAAGGCGGTGCAAGTAGGATTCTGTGGGGCAGCCGACAACAAAAAGTTGGAACCAATTCCCCTTAGATCTAGACAGCTGAATTCTCGGTGGGGATCCCTCATCAAGTTTCTTGAGGAGGGAGATTTGACTGACCTAAACAGTGAATCTGTTAAGGCAGCTGATGCATTTACCATGGAAAATGGAGTGCTCTGCCAAGTTGGCTCAGGCTCAGGCCATAAAGTGGTTATCCCTGATGAAATGGTGGTGGATATTATGTATGAATTACACGATTCACCACACGGGGGCCACCTGGGTTTTGAGAAAACTTTGCATCGAGCAAGAACTTGTTTTTATTGGCCAAATATGAGGCAAAGAGTGTGGCAGTACTGCCGCTCTTGCCACTTATGCCAAACCGGGTAGGATCCTGTTTGTCATGGGCGAGCACCCTTAAAGCCAATAGAACCAAGCGGGCCATTTGAACAAATTGTGGTTGACCTTATGGGACCCTTCCCAACAACCATTCACGGCAACAAATATGTTGTTGTTTTTTCTGACAGTTTAACCAAGTATGTAGAAGCCGAACCTCTGCCAGATGCGAAAGCTGTTACAATAGCTCGGTCCATGATGCAATGCATCATATACCGACATGGAGCTCCATCAGTAATTCGCAGTGACCGTGGTTCAAATCTTGAGTCACAATTGATTAAACAATTGTTAAAATACTGCGGCACCGACACGACTGCGTCTTCCTCTTACCATCCGCAAAGTCAGGGATTGGTAGAGAGGTGGAATAAGACATTCGAAAGAATGGTTAAGATGTATGTGAATGAGTCTCATACAGATTGGGATGAATACATACCAGCAGTGGTCTTTGCCTATAATACGGCAAAGCACGCAAGTACTAAAGAAACACCATTCTTGCTAACGTTCGGGCGCACACCAAGACTTCCTATAAATTTAGGACTCCAGCCACCTCGAGAGAAAATTATTGATACTGATAACTATAAACAGATGGTGGTATATCGTGCCTATAAAGCACGCCAAGCAGCGAAAGCGGAAGTCGCAAAGGCTCAGGAAGCACAGAAAAAGCAGTACGATAAGCGTATCTACATGCCCTTTAACTATGAGAAAGGACAGTTGGTTTTAGTCCACACCCCTGTAACCGCTGTTGGACGATCTCCAAAACTAACTTTTTACTGGAGTGGACCATATGAAATCACGTCCTTAAGTCTTCCTAACGTTACTGTTAAGGGCGAAAAAGGCGAGCAAACAGTACATTTTAATCGTCTTAGACCGTACTTTAGTCGCGAGGATCCGCCTTCAATGGAATCGAACAAACAGCTAAAGAAACGGTTACCGCGAAGAGCCAAAAACGATGATGTAAAACTTTTTCTGTGATTGTTTCAGGTCATCCGAATATGCCTGTGTATGTCGGCAAGGACCATATTCTTCATCGACACCATCAACGACGTTTTGAATTGGCGGGCTGCCGATTTACCTCTTTGGAACACTCGTTTTGGTACAGTTGTCTACGACAGCACGGATGCCATCAATGGGCGGATCGGCTCCTGTGGGAATTCGCACATCAGGACCCGGGAAACCTACAAGCTCGGGTAGCCGAGCTTGGATTCGAGCCGTCGGAGGTATGGTATCGAATGGCGCCTGACATCTACAAGTCCCTTTTGGTCTGTCGAATGATGGGGGAGCCCAAACTTGTGGATGCTTTTCGGAACAGCGATGATGGGTCCAACTTTGTCAGCTTGGGTCAATCGGATTTCAGTTGGGGGTGTGGTCTCAGGCTAGCTGCGGCTACCACCCTCAGCCCCGAGGAGTACCCTGGTAAAAATCGGTATGGAGCCCTGCTGGACACTATCCGACAGGAATGGAAGGAAGGCCAGCTCAATATTCAGTTTACGGCGGATGCCATGTTCAATCGCTTAATTATACCCACACAGCGGCCTTGGGGATCGGTGTTGCTCCTGGCGGATAGCCAAGGGAAGTTCGTCAAAAAGATCGGGGGCGGATCAGTGGTGGCGGTCAGTGGCGGAATCCCATCCACAATCTTGTCCAAATGTAAGGCCCGAAGGCTCCACCTATCTGACTACATGATTGTAGTGTTCCTGTGTGGCGTAAATGTCGCTCGGAAGGAAACATCTACGTGGCACCTACAGTGGAAGCGGATGGAGAAAGCCATCCGTTCCCACCCTCATCAGGTGTTTCTGCTGTCTTTGCCCTATCCTACCAATCGGGTCCATCGGGTGGCCGCCTTCAACGCATTCATTAAGGCCAAGGCAGCCAGGATCACCAGTCCAGTGGTGAAGGTTATCGATCCTGTCGATTATTTGCCTTTCCAGCCGAATGCGATCGGTTCTATTGGTGATGCACTACAGGAGTCCGATGATTTCCATTTAAATCATCGTGGCCTTCTTGAACTCTGGAAGATCTGGGAGACCGTTGTCCCTACCCTGGCTTATTATCCTTACGTCCTCAGCCCAACGTCCTACCGTCAAACATCATACGACACCTACAAGAACAAGCCATATATCAACAAGCGATCCCTCCTGCCTGATTTTGACCAGATCGATGAGGTGGAAATTGGCAGAGTCCCCCACTGAGGGCTCACCGGCTCTTGCAGGTGGCTAGGGTCGTCGCCTGTTGTTTGTGGACTAGGGACCAGTCCTCCGTAGGGGGGAAGTGTAACGCTAACTGTTGTTCCTGTTGTGTGCTAACTCTGGCTTTGTGCATTTGAACCGGTTCTAACTAGTTCTTGTTTTCGTTTATCAAATATGCAAATTACTTTTCGCTTATAAAGGACTGTTATTAATTGTCTAACTGCTTAGTCTTGTTCTGTCATTAAACCAGTTTCTTGCGTCAGTTACTATGCTTCCTGGTCTTAGCAAAACTAGCACCGGTCAGAACTTAAATTTACCCTCCGCTGTGTTTGAAGACTTAATAATTAATAACAATAATGATAATAATAATGCCTAATGGAGTTTTTATTCGAAGTTGGACTTTAAGCGACATCGTACGATAATTCAGGTCTTAAATAGAGGAATTTTATTGGAGAATTTCAGTAAAACTCCTCCCCCACAACTCAACTAACTTCACTTCTAAAATTCAGTCTGAGAACTGTTCTACTATGTACACGAGAGAAACTGCTCCAGAAACTATTATTAATAGTAATTAGAGTCTAATAATTTTTGAATTGAATTGAATTTTAATCACAGTCCATGTGTTCAAAGTTTTGGTTAGATTTATAAACTCTTCAAGGAGTTATCATTTTCATTCCGTTGTTAGAACTGAACGTCGTCAATCAGGCTATTTAAAGGACACGAACAGATTACAAATCCCAAATTTTACGCAACTGAACCTGCCAAGTTTTGTTCCATCATATAACGGCAGTCACGTTTGAATTTCTTTATTGGAAATCTCTGTTGTTAATTAGCGATAATGACAGCAAAGGCAAAAACTAAGATTAAGCTAAATAAACACAAACTGGTTTTGCGAACGTTTATTCTAAGTTCAAAATCTCAAGGCTTGCTTATTCAGTGGGAAAAATTATTAAAACACAGTTTTATACTCTGCTCTATCATTAACTGTGTAAATGTGTGCAAAACATACTCTTAAAACCGATTATAGTAGACCTGCTGCGTCGTGACGCAGCAGGAAAAATGCTCATGGATGGATGCGATGCGACACGTGGAATGGTCTGATTTAAAGCTAAGTTTTTATTATTACCTTAAAATAAGAATACAATTGGGAAATAGGATTAAGCGAGAGGGAAAATGAACATCCATTCGTTTAATCTAGAGAAATAATCTAAGCTTAGATTTATCTACGTAGCTCTTTCCTTCGGCACAATTAATTTATATGTGAGTATCAGGTCATCAATCAATCAATCGATTGTACACTCGTCTTCGTTGTTATAATCCTTAGGCGAAGGCTATTCCTCCATAACAGCCAACTTTACAGCAAGACCAGCCCATTCTTTTCCTTGCTCTCCGACATAGGGAATATGGGTTTACGTAAGTTTATACGTATAAGTTATATATATATATATATATATATATATATATATATATAGATATATATATATATATGTATATATATTACGTACATATTACGTACAAAATCCGAAATCGTGGAAAACTAGTTTTGTATGGTCCATTTTGTACAAAATTAGCTTTGTATGGTCTCCCTCGTTCAATTTTAGTTTTGCATGGCTTCTCCCGCACAATTCCAGTTTTGGACGTACAAAACTGTTTCGGTAAAATATGACAGCCATTATTTATTCATTACTATTCAAGTTCGCACATAATTTCAAGCACCAAGCTTTTAAGATTTAATTTCCAAATAATAATAATGGAAGGCTACTTAATCAATAAAAGCAGACGCAGCATTGTTTGAGGATTTTAATATTTGGTTAATATTTGATTAATATTATTAAGTTAAGTTAAATAAGTTAATATTAATTTTAATATTTGAATTTGGTAATGCAGTCGGATAGCGTGGAAGCTTACTCCTGCTTACGCACATCATACTTATGCCTTTCAAAACTATCATTCCTACTTACGCCTAAAGAATGTTTACGAGTTACGTCATTGAGGTCGTTGCTTTGGGTTTTTGGGTCTTATCTCGATTGCCCCCCCACCACTCAAAATCCTTACAACTTGACCAAATGAGCTAAAATTTGGTATGGGTATGTTTTCGACTACGCTGAGTTCAAATATCGCAAAATTTTTTGATTCGCGAAATTAGATTTTTTGATTTTTAAGGGGGACCAAGCGAAACCGAAACATTTTTTGTCTTCTATTTTGCTGAAAAGGTGTATATAGGGGTTTTCGGAGTCGTACAACACGAATCTGAAGTCCGTTTTTCGATTCAGCTTTTCGTTAGCTCAGGATAACCTAAAGATGTAAGCTAGTACTGAACTAACAAAAAGCTGAATCGAAAAACGGATTTCATATTCGTGTTCCATGACTCCGAAAACCCTCTATATTGATCTTTTTCAGCAAAATCGAAGACAAAAAATGTTTCGGTTTCGCTTTTTGTCCCCCTTCGAAATCGAAAAAATTAGAATTTCGCGAAATCAACAAATTTTGCGATATTTGAACTCAGCGTAGTCGAAACATACCCATACCAAGTTTTAGCTCATTTGGTCAAGTTTTAGGGAGTTTGAGTGGTGGGGGGTAATCTACATAAGACCCGTTGCTTTTGACATACACCTCTCAGTTCTCTGTTATCTCTGAGTTTTGACTTAAATAGAAAAAGGCTACTAACACACTGCAGGAGTTTCTGTCCCCGTAAAATGTACAACGGCCCAAAATTTTGACTAATTTTAAGTCAGCATTCTTGCTATTGTTGAGTTATTTGACGTCGGACTGTGATCTGTTGGAATCAGAATTTTGATTCAGGCTTTAAAATTTTTAAAGTATTAAAATTTGCTGTCTGTTGCATCCGTCAAAAGATACTGATCCCGGTAGTAAGCATACAATCACAGGAAAATTTTCAATAAATTCTCAGTCAATTTAATATCCTGGAAATTGCAAATTTTTGCGTGAATGTGCCAAATCATGTTTCGGTGGTTTTCGGTTTCCACGGAAATTGCACTTTTGGGTGGGAATCTGTCAAATTAGTTTTCGGTGGTTTTAGGTTCCTATTCTCAGCACTGTGTTGTTCCGGGGAAAGTGCAGTTTGCGGTGAGAATATGCCCAAATAATTCTCACCACTATTAGGTTCCCTCGGAAAGTGCAAGATTAGGTATGAATGTGCCAAATCTGTTTTCACTACTTTTGGGTTTCCACGGAAAGCGCAGGATTATCTGTGAAAGTGTCTGTTCAGATCTCACTCATTTTTGTTTCCAAGAATTCGCAGTTTTAGGTTTCAGTGGTGCTGAAAGCGTGATTGTTTGCTTACTATCGGGATCAATATCTTTTGACAGACGCATGTTGAATGCCAAGATTTGTTATCGAGTATTAATACTTTAAAAATTCATTAAATTTTTACAGACCTAAGTCAAAATTCTGATTCCTACAGATCACAGCCCGGACACGTGGCAAAATATGATACAAAATTTGGGCATTCGTTAGAATTTGACATTTTGTATTAGTGGGATTTCTCTAGCGGACGTGAAAAAGTGACAACTTCTACATTTCCTAAGTTTAACACACACAACCTCAAGTTTGAGGACAAATTATTCAATAACAGCAAAACTTCCGACTTTAAATTCGAAAACTCCTAAACATATACCGTTTGGACAATAAAATATGTAGAAATCTGCGACATCAGAGAAATGTGACCAAAGAATGGATCCTCCTCTTAAGTTGGGCAGAGGGTAGAGTGCAAACAAGCGTAGCCAGTGAAACTGTAGTGCTTGCTAAAGGCAAGGCAAGTCCGATAAAATAAACTTTACTGGAGAACAAGCACTCTGACTCCCAACCAAAAGTTCGGGCTTTATATAGGCCCCCAATTACACAATACTTACAATTACTTATGCAAATTAGTTCATTCACATGAAAGTCTGCAATGTCTTTCACTTCCGCGTCTAGATGCTACAGAAACCTTGGATCGGATCCTTTGAAACAGTGTGATTCTTAGCCTTCCTAAGAAGGAAACTACAAAATGCTTCTGAAAGAACTGTTATGTCTGCTATCTGGGCACATCCCGGTAGCACCATATTTTCTTAAAACCCATCTACCACTGCTGTTAAAATGGTTGCTAATTTTCAGGGCGAACCCGCTGAAATGCCCGTAAATACGGAGATGGCTAAAATTTATAACGATAATAAAAACACATATGACTTGAGTAATAATTTCATGGTTCTTCTACACGGACGGTTTTACTGAAGACAAAAGAATAAAGAGCCACAGAAGAATTTATCGCTACTGCCTTGAATCGTAGGTTTATGGCCAGTTTTCAGGGCGTGTTTATTTCACCTTCATACTTTATTTAGGAATTTATCTTTGTTTTTGCGAGTTTCATTTGACTAAATTGAGCATTTTGCATTTAGCCTATTCAGACATTTACCATTACTTTATAAACAGTTTAGGATTTCATCTTAGTTAATGGTTATAGGAATGAATTAATTTCATTCTGTGAGTGTTGTGACGATGTGATATGACGTGGCAGGGGCGGGCGTTGGGTGGAACACTTCACTTAACTTTAGGACTGGTGTTTGCGTCAGGAAATCCGTGTGTTAAGCCCCAATTCCCCCTAAACTTTATTCTTGTATGCTACAGTAACTTTTCCAAAACTTTTCCAACATTTTGCAACGGTTGTTTTAAATAGCCTCAAGGGGTTCTAGCAGTATTTAAAGAGCGATCAAATCTAAACTGGGAGTTCTTTCACATGTGCTCTAGCACAAGACAGGCATAGAAACGGCCTAGCCACTTCATAATAGATTTTTACCATCTATTCTAAAGTGTCGGATTTGATCGCTATTGCCCCAATTCCAGGAGATCTTGTCAGCACATTACTGTCTTATCTTTCTGAGCCTCCGTTGAAGGATCTTGATTGTTATTACAAACTGTCAAGTAAGCGCTCAGTGTCCTCATTGAGGACCCTTACTCCATTAAATCCAAAGCACTATAGCCACTCAAGTCATTATAAACCATGCAGCGCCCCGCTTGCTTGGACCACTGGGTCGCCTGATCTAAACCTCACCGACCACTCTGTCACAATTCCGAAAAGAGCAACCTTTAAGTTTCGCGTCGAAATGACATAATTTATTAATTATATAGTGCAATTAATAAATACAAAATTCAAATCACAGCAACATGCGACTGAAGAATTAACAGGAGAGAGTCATCCGTCACCAAAAACCGAAAAAGCAAAGATTTCCCGATAAAGGAACAGATAAATGAAGCTCTAAAAGATACAAGTCACTTTCACTAGACGTCATTGCATTTGCAGAAGCTCAGCTGGCAGAAACTCAGAATGCAGAATATCCGTTGTGCCATAATGTCCGAGATTTGATGTCGTGTGCTTCGTTTATCTACCAAAGGGATTGCAATTGCCACAAGCCTTATGAATCAACAAACAAAATTTTAACGATCTGCAACAGTCTGCATTTTGAGATTCTACATACTGAGCTGAGTGAGTATCAGTTTTTTAATCTAGAATCTGGACTCGCCGTCCTGGTGCTGCTGGGAGGACTGACTGTTCAGTGAGCCCTGTTTCTGACCGGAGCCAATCAGAGCGCGACTGGTGCGGTACTCCGGAGGGCTGTCGTCCGGATAGGCGGAGGCATCGGCGCCCTTCCCGCCTCCCAGGAAACCCTTCTGGAGTACCACAGCAGACCGCTTGATCGGAGTATCCTTTTCCGGAATCCAGGAATCGTGCCGACCCATCGTTGGCGTGGTCTGAACTTCGCGTAGATCGGAACTGTCAGCCGCCACACCGCCGTCGTCAGCCGCCGATTCTACGCCAAGTTCAACCGTTTTCGTTTCCTGTCCTCGACCGTTGCCGTTTCGTTCCTGAAAAATTCGATCGATTCTCCGTCGGGCTGGACCTCGAGGGAGGGGCATGATCTCATCCGGACTGGGCGGGTCGATGTCGCCATAGTCGGTCGCCGCCGCACCTTCATCCCCCTTTCGCGAGGGGTCCGATGCGCCGACGGCCGACTTGGCCGTGGCCCGATCCAGGGTTCCGTAGATTTTGTCGCGGCGACTTCGCACCGCCCTGAGGGTATCCTGACGCATGGTGAGGCGACGTCTGCGTCGACCCGGCGTCGGCTCCAGGCATTCCTCGTCGTCCTGGTTGAGGGCGAAGAATCGTTTTCGGAAGGCCGCATCTAAGGTGTCGGTTCGCCGCGAGCTGGCTTGACGTCGGGAGTTCTCCAGACTCTTGACGACACGACGGCGACTGATAGAGGTGGTATTCTCTGGGTCGCTGCCGCTGTAGGAATCGTCGACGGAAGCACTGTCGTCATCCACACCGCGAATTGCCTAAAAAAGAAACACGTTTTCGTGAGGAGACATTAAAGAGGTATATGTAGCAACATCAGATTACATTTATCTGACGTTATTCATTAGATTGTGCGGATTTTAGTTGCCCATATGAGGAACAACA
>JASAND010017785.1:0-33038 GCA_030248195.1 Trissonchulus latispiculum
TAACTAGCTACAGGTAAGTTGCAGTCGTCCGAAATTTAGTATACAAGTACGGAAGAGCATTGCAAATTGTGTTTTATGAGTTTCCTTCACCTACAGTAGTTTGCATCTGGTTGCACTGCAGTAGAGTGCTGTTGAAGTACAGCACGGCCTATAACTAGCTACAGGTAAGTTGCAGTCGTCCGAAATTTAGTATACAAGTACGGAAGAGCATTGCAACTTTGCAAATTGTGTTTCCTTATGACGTTTCCTTCACTGACAGTAAAGTTTTCATTTGGTTGCGCTGCAGTAGAGTGCTATATGCTATATACAGCAACTAAAACTATTGCAGCCATGGGTATATACTGGATGTTGGATTTCTGTCAAAATAGATAGAAAAAGGAAGAACTTGAACTTTTCAAGCTTCTTTGTTCTGTACTTTCGGTTGACGATTAATGATTGGCGGAATTTTTAAAGTTTCTTCACACAGCTTTAACGTTTATTCTATTTACTGAGAACCTTTAAAATGAAATAGGACAAGAATAAAAATGAACCGACGGAGCATGAAAAATGCAATATGGGTGACATTCGGTTTTAAGTAGACAGAGGACTAGGTTTTAAAACGTTAATATGGGAGGGCAGGTTGTAAATGCCAGGAGGAATAGGTTAAAAGCGCACTAATATGGACCAGCTTCGCTGAACAACCCATATTCGCGGTCACTCATGTCATGCTCCACTCCACATGACATACGAGTAAGATCTACATTCTTCAGCTTTCAAAGCAAGCGGGACGGTTGTGAAATATTAAAGCTTACGTCTTCGAAATAAACAATGCAGTTCTGGTGGAAAGGTGTTCAAGGTGTTTTTTCTGCAGTGTTGGCACATAATCTTGTATTAAGTTTATGCGAAAAGCAGTTGACATTATGGAGGACGTGTATTATTAAGTAGTATAATAAGGAGCACGACCACAATATTATACTTGCAGGCCAGCTGACAAAAATCGTACAATTTTCCGAAGAACTGCCAATAGCAACAGCAAGCAGCAGCCGATAGAAACTCTGGACAGTTTTCGCGAATATGGGTTGTTCAGCGAAGCTGGTCCATATTAGTGCGCTTTTAACCTAGTCCTCCTGGCATTTACAACCTGCCCCTCCCATATTAACGTTTTAAAACCTAGTCCTCTGTCTGCTTAAAACCCTGTGTCACCCATATTGCATTTTTCATGCTCCATCGGAGCATTTTTATTCTTGTTTCAGTACAAGATTGACTGTGTGCTACATTTCGCAGCTCTGAAGGCTGTCGGCGAGTCCTGTGAGAAGCCACTGGAGTACTATGAAAACAATGTTGGTGGAACCTGTAAATTGCTCCGGGTTAGTCTTCGTTTGCTGTGCTTCTTCTTCTTCTGCATGCTCTAAATTATTGGAACTAATAACAGATGACTAATTGTTAAAGCCAATTAAAGTATCACGTTTCTTGGGGGCGACTTCGGATTAAAGTCGGTTTTGGCTCTAGTACTGCGTCAGTCCAGTGTTCCTACACAGTATTTTGCCCTTGCAATATACAGACCTGTTGCTGTTTCTTTTTTTTTTTTTTTTTTTTTTTTTGTGTGTTTTTTTTTAATTTGTTTTTTTAATTTTTTTTTTTTTTTTTTTTTGGGGTGGGTAAAATTTTTGAAATAAAAAAATTTTTTGCAAAATTTTTTTTTTGTCTTTTTTTTTTCATTTCTGGGGGTGATTATGTTTTTTTTTTATAGTCAGGTTCCCAAAAAAAGAACCAGTGACAAAGTTCCCAAAAAAAGAACCAGTGCCAGATCTCCCAGGTACTTCGACCGTTTCGAGCCAAATTTGGCGCATAATAAGTAGAAGACCTTAGTATTATAATATATCAGTTTGGGTTATATAGCTTATCTCGTGAAGCCAGGGCGCCAGCTAGAAGACTACCACCCCAAAACCACCCTCGGACAAGTTTCGACATGGTGTTGAAAAAATTGTCTCAAAACCACAACGGAAAACCCGGTAAGTCCCTAATTGTGGTTGGTAGGTTAGGTGCCCAAGTGCTCACGATACCACATATCCCAGCCCTACTGGCTCCTACGCTGTGGCCTGGACCACCCGGATTTTTTTGGGAACGAATTCCCAAAAAAATAACCAGTTCGGACTTTGCAAAAATAGGTCACAGGAGCCACCGTAATTGTTTTTCTGGTGATATTAACGCGGTTTTAGAACGTTTTACCCCAAAAAACACCGTAATAACTTATATTTGGAATCTTTGAGGTGATTTGACTGGCTCAGACAGCCTGAACCTGGTCTGGACCCATGTTGGTCTCTTGAAGTACTGGACTTGGCTAAAAACTGATATTTACAGCATAATTCACGCTGGAAACGCGTTTTCCTAGTTATAAAACGGTTCTACGCAAAATTTCAGTTGTTTTGGTAGGGTTTTGGTGATAGTCCCCCAACTTGGCCTAGGTCCCCGGGGGTCCAAGTTGGGGATGTGGACTGTTGTTACAGGTAAGTCCTCAGAAATTTTATAGTGTACTTAAAGAAAATACACGTTAAAAGGGTGCCAAATATGCTATAAACGTCGGCTTAAGGCGTTTGGTGCTCAAAGAAAAGTTATCGGAACTTACACCTCCAGACTCACCATGTCATGGTGGTCCAAGGTAGTCTAAGTGGGCTGCCGTGCCCAGGCTAGACCCTTGGGCTCCACCAAGTACCGTGTAGTATTGGTCGGTTATGGGCTATATATAGGTAATATTAGATTTGCCCTGCCTCTTCTCTGCCAGTAGTAAAGAGGGTGGTTTTTTATTTGGGAACGCTGGTTCTTTTTTTGGGAATCGTTCCCAAAAAAAGAACCACCAAAATTTTTTAATTACTCAGGATTGCCAGGGAGGCAGGCTAGGGGCTATAGGTGGGCATATGTGTCGGACCGAGCCCTATGCATATGCACCCTAGTTGGGCTGTCCCACGTCACCCTGCAAAAGTTTGGAGCAAAAAACTGTCAACTGGTTTTTTTGGGAACCTGACTATATTTAAGTTTGTCGTCCAATATATTTTATAATTGCTTTTCCTTTTGGAATAGTGAAAATTTCTGGAGCTAAAATTTTTTGAACAAAATATGTTTTTGCTATTTCAGTTTTAGTTCTTTCTATTTTCTCACTTTTCTCAATTTTATTGATTACCTTCCCACCTAGGGTTGAATTTTGCAGAAAAACCATTGAAGAAACCAACCAAGAAACTAGGGACGCACTGGCGCCTGGTCCCGGCCTCGGTGGTCAGGCCCCGGTCCTGACAGGGGCCAAAAATTAGAAGAATTCGGGAAATTTAGCTAATTTTTGCCAAAAATTTCGAAAGTCAAAAAGAGGTCAAAGTGTTTACAAATCGTTTGTTTTCCCACCGATTTGAATGAAGATAACAATAGTAACGTCCATACATTAGTCCGATTCTGGGGGTCTGCTAAGAATTCCCCTGAAACATTCCAAAATTTTAAGGAGGACTGCCCCGAAATTAGTAAAAATTGCGAATTGTTATCGTTTTTGACAAAACATTTGTAAAAAATGACAATTTTTTGCGATTTTTAAGAAATTTTTTGAAGAAACCGCTAAAATTTGCCTAAAAATACTAATTTTTGGTAAAAATCGCTGAGGGGTCTACCCTTTTTTCCTTTCTGGACGAGAGGGCCTGCCCTTTTTTCCTTTTCGCGGAGGGGGTCTACCCGTTTTTTGTCGGTCTAGGGGGGTCTGAACCCCCCATCCCCCCACGTTATCCTATGGTAACGTCTGTATACTAGGAATTATTGCAAAATTTTAATTTCTAAGAAAAATTTTGAAAATATTCAATTTAGACCCCCAATTTCCAGGTACGGCCCCGATGCAGTCTAGAAGTCTAGAAACTACTTATAGTAGAAGAACATAACTTCAATGTTGCTCTTGAAGTGCCAGGCATTCCGTTTAACTTAAATCTGGATCTGTCCCTGTCCCCTATAAGTCTGTGTATATATGCATAAAAGTTTACAGACAGCAGTACAGATTTCAGGAGCCATTTTCAGATGTCAACGTAAAAGGAAAAATCGCTCGGCTTCGTCGAATCTATCCGATCAGATTAAATTTTTACAGCAAAAATAATATGAAATGCGATAGCGTAGTAGCAAGAAAATAGCCTTTAAAGTTTGTTATTTTTGCCAGTTTTCATCGGGAAAATTCCTTTTTTCTGTTTCAAAATTCCTTTTGTATTCCGTTTTTCGAGGAAGGCCGCGCAACAGCCCTGGGAATGAGTACAGCAAATTCGAGTAGAGTTAAATATCTTAGCTTCGCTTCTATCGGAAAATTCTATTTAGCCTTTTTAATTGCTTTACCCAGCCCAGATAAACGTAACGGTTTCTTGTTGTTGTGTTGTGATTTTCTGGATCGTCTGGGGGATCGAAATATGATTGGAGAGGTTAGTACCTCCCCACACCTTTAAAAAACTCGAGGACCGCCCGGGGCTCCTCCGAAAGGACCGAGGTGGTGGGGTTAGGGCCAAGCTGCCGGGTGCGCAGTGCCTTTTGGCCCGGACAATGGATAAAAAGATGGAGAATGTATTCTTCTGGATGCCCACAGTTGGGGCAGGCCGGGGAAGCAGAGATACCGATATAATGTCGGTACTGGGCCAGTAGATTGCAGTGTCCATTAGCTCTTAATTGTGCCAACAGGACACGCTCCTTTCTGGTCATTGTTGCTTCGCTGCAGTGGGCGCTTTGGAACGGCCATCATTGTAGATTCCCAGCTGGTCGTAGGTTTTCTGAAGTTCCAACGACTCGGTCTGGTAGTGTCGCTTGATAGTTGTTTTTGCCGTTGAGTAGTCGACAGGCACATCTGCCTGTGGCAGCAGTGACGCCAGTTTAGCCGCTTCATCGGCCAGGTCATTTCCGTGGATTCCTATGTGCGATGGCGCCCATTGGAATGTGAAATGGATGTTCCGTTCGTCCAGCTGATGCAAAATTTTCCGGATTTCAGAGATTGGGTTACTTCCGCCTCCTCGCATGTGGCCAGATTGCAGTTTCGTGATCAGAGATTGGGAGTCGGAGCATATTCTGATCTTGGTTTAAGGTTGATTGGTTTCAGGTTGGTTTTGATCCATCGGAGGCCTTCTAGAAAGGCAAAAGTCTCCGCTCTAAAACTAGAGCAAAAGCTTCCCGAGGCTGTTTGGATCCGGTGGATTTTTGTACAACCAGGCGTCATGATAACTGCAGCAGAGCCTCAATTTTTGGTCCCTTCACTGACCGATACGTCGGTCCACATAACTATTTGCGTTACCGGCAGAGCAGCCGTAGTGGCCATGGTGGAGGCCGCCAGCGGGTTGAGTTCTTTCCCGATCAGTCGAGGAGGTTTGCGATCAGCGTGACGGACGGAGTGGACCAGGTGGAAGCGTTGGTATATAATTCCAAGGGCTCTCGGTTCACATCAGCAAGACCACAGTTTTCACTTAGCTGTGACCCGAGACGTCTCCAGGATGGTTGGGATTAGACTCCACAGAGACTTCCCTATTCCGGCGGCGGGGGTTTTCCGGTGGAAGTCTGAGTGATTTTTCATAGGCACAGGCGACTAATTCATTGGATCTGATTTTCACCGATGGCAAGTTCGCTTTAGTACTGACATAGTCAGCAGAGCTTCCAGCCAGGCAGTCTGTGATCACTCTGGCAGCTGAGTTTTGGGAGGCCTCCAGCTTCACTTCGTTTGATTTAGAGAACCATGCGGCCAGCGCATATTCAAGGATCGATCTAATATATGCTGTATACATGCATCCTGATAACTGCAGCAGAGCCTCCATTTTTGGTTCCTTCACTGACCGATCCGTCGGTCCACATAACTATTTGCGTTATCGGCAGAGCAGCCACTGTGACCATGGTGGAGGCCGCCAGCTGGGTTGAGGATTTCTTGGCCCCCAGGCTTGGCCGACCACTGCTTTCAGGGTAGCAGTTCGTTGTCCCATCCATGATGTGGCGGTGAAGGATAGATTGCAGTCAGACTTGACCCTTAAAAAGACAGGGTTCTTATCATGCGGTATTCTTTTTCCGCAGATCTCGAGGGCTGGGGCATGGCTGTCTTCTTTGTTGTGAGTAGAAAAGATGCGAAAAAGAATAGAAGAAAAATAACCGTTTCTTTAACTCAGTCGTAAAAGGGCCCTTGTCTAAACGATGTATAAAGTTTGCGTCTGTTATCTTATTTTCTTTACAGAGGAACTTGCTGTTTGTTTAAGAAATGTTAGCTATATCGGGTGACTTCTGTAATCTAACGTGGGCTGTAGTTTAACTCCAATCTGCACACTCAGTAGCTTGAATTGATGGCAAATATGGCTGTTCTCGATAAAGGCTGTTTTCATCCACGTTATACCTCAAAAGTATTGACAGTACTATTTTCTCTAGTTCTTATTTCTACTTTCTATATTTTCTGTATTATTTTCTATTTTCAGGCGATGCGTGATAACAGTGTGAAGAACTTCATCTTTTCCAGTAGTGCTACTGTCTATGGGATTCCTCAGAAACTGCCTCTGTCCGAGGATCATCCGGCCGGTGTTGGAATATCCAATCCCTATGGACAATCTAAATATTTTATGGAACTAATTTTGAGGGATGTTTATGCAGCTGACAAAGTATATACGTATATATATAAGCATTGAGCATAGCATTTTATTTTTCATTAGAAAGGGTAGTAGGATGTAGAATTTGCGTGGAGTCGAATTATTATATTAGTGTTAAGCGTTATTTTTTGCCGTTGGTTTAAATTTATTATATTGTAACACATTAAAGGCATAATTATGTAGGGGCGCGATAGCGCCCCTACATAATATGGGTATAAAGGCGTCTGCGCGGCCCCCTGGAGACAGTGTTGGCCTGGTGCCAGCTAATTAGAGGTCTGGGAGGAGTAAAAATGTTACCATCGTAAAGTACTCGAGCAGTACTACAAGTACCACCATACTTTTGGTTAAAATTCCGAACTTCGAAATTTTGCACTAGGCGGGAGTTACCGTGCGTTTGTTTTTTTTCTCGGTTAATAACGCTTTTCGGAAGTACTTATGTCAGCGCAGGGTTGGAACGATATGGGCATTTTGGTCCTATACTACTATTATATGTTGGTAGGCAGGGTCCTCCCATGCAACCTTTTTGGTCATTTTGGCACACTTTTACTTTTAAGTTTTGTAAAGTTTTCAAAAGTTTTTACTTTCACTAAGTCCCACTTTTACTAGAAATGGCCTAAAAGTCACTAAAAAAGGCGTTTTTCGGCCTTGGGGTGGTACTCGTATATAGTAAATCGGGGTCGCTGAAAACGATGAGCATACTGCCGATACCGCCCGAAGTGACCACTGGTCAGCATGGCTCCCGTGGTTCCTCGCCCAGGGTCAAAGTAGGGAAAACTCACTATAAACAGCATTTTTCGGCGTTTTGGTTGGGGGCATATATAGTAAATCGACTACGCTTGTTTCAATGGGCATATTGCCGAAATCGAGAGAAGTGACCAGTGGTCACTACGGTCTATGGGGCCTACTGACCACTGGTCAAACCCCCTAAAACAGCGGTTTTCGGCCGTCTGGCGGTACCCATATAGTAAATCCGTGTCGCTGAACACGATGGGCATACTGTTGAAGTCTTTGGCCAGGCGAAAAAGTTTTCTCCTTATAGCACCCACAAACAGAGGTTGCAGCGGCCGAAGCTTGGTGCGGAGGTGAGAATTCAGTGATATTTATATAATCACTTTTCTGCTCTACCTACGGCACTTTTCAAGCTCCTTGTATCCATTGCCGCATTGCTGGAAAGGGATCCTTTAAAATGACAGAAGGACAAGTAATAAAAGTGCTCCTCCGGAGCATGAAAAAGTAATATGGGTGGTGGTGAGGTTGTAAAAGCAAGAGAGGACTAGTCTTAAAAATGCTTAATATGGGGGCTAGGTTCAAAAAAAGAAGAGGACTAGGTTGTTGGCGAATTAATATGGGCACAGCTTCGCCGAGCAGCCCATATTCGCGGGCTTTCACGCTTCGCCATGGCGATTGTCATATACAATGCCATTATTGTCTGTCAATAATAACAATTCCAGCAGTTAAACAATCGCTGCAAGTTGCTTGCTTATATATACGTAAACTATATAGTAATTTGATTGTGCTGGAAACGGCAAACAACTAGACAGAACCAAGGCTATGATTATAACGCTAACGGTTCAATAGAAATAGAAGATCGTCGGAGAGAGTCCTGAAATTATTGTTGAAATATAGACTTTTTATCAATGGTTAAAATGCACAGTAAAATATTAAGAGTTTATCGAAAGAAATGTTTGCTTCAACTAAAACTCGTTTATCATAGTTGTATATTAGTTACGCACCGTAACTAAAACTGAACACTGGTATATATATATATATAAATTCCGGTAGTATTAAGGTTTTAATCGGCATAAAAAGTAGAGGCGTTTCCTAGTTCATATTTCATTTGCTTCAGTTATTGTTTTTCATCTTTCTTTCCTTTTTTCTTTGTCTAGTCATGGAATATAGTGATTCTGCGATATTTCAATCCTGTTGGAGGTCACCCTTCAGGACTTATTGGTGAGGATCCGCGAGGGACGCCCAACAATTTGATGCCCTTCGTTGCCCAGGTATGCCTTCAGTACAACTTCGCTTTAATTGGAATTTAAGTCCAACTAAATTAATCAGTATTGTTATTAACTAAATAATAGGGCGGGCGCGATAGCGCTCCCCCAATAATATGGGTGTAAAAGGCTCAGCGCGGCCCTTAGGGACCCGTTCGAGCTCCGTACCAGTTAAATACGCAACGAAACTAGACTAATTTGGTATCGTTGGAATCAGCACTACGAGTACTACAAGTAGCAAAAAGTTTTGGTCACAATCTTTAACTTTGAAAATTTTCGCTTTCGGACAAGTTAGGCCCGTTTGTTTTTTTCGTGTAAGTCACGCTTGGAGAAGCACTTTTCTTCGAACTCAAAAACTGAACGATCTGGACATTTTCAGCCGGTGAAGTTTCGTTTTTCTGAGAGTACAGTGTGCTGTACTGTATACTGAGAGTGCTAAAGTACAGCACGCCCTATAACTGGCTACAGATAGGTTGCAACCGTCTGCAATTTTGCATGTAACTGCAGAAGAGCATTACAAATCGTGCCGTATAAGTTATATAATTTGCATCTGGTTGCGCTGCAGTAGAGTATTGCATAAGTACAGCATGACCTACAAATAGCTATATGCAGATAAATAGCAGTCGCCAGACATTCTACATCCAAGTGCACAGTATTACTAGAAATCACGCCGTATAAGTGTCCGTCTTTGGCAGTTGTGTTTGTGCCTGGTTGCGCTGCAGTAGAGTACTGCTGAAGTACAGCACGGCCTATATACCACAAGTTACAGATAACTTTCTGCGACTTTCAATAATATTCTTGCCATCGGTAGTGGATGAATGTTTTTTCTGGCAAATTCGAGGATAAAGGAGAAAATGGTACTTTTCAAACTTCTTTGTTCTGTGGGTTCGCTTGATTACTGGGAGAATTTCTAAAGTTGATTTCACGCAGCTATAACATTTTTGCTTAAACTTTACTGAGAATCTTAAAAATGAAATAGGACAAAAATATAAATGCTCCGATGGAGCATGAAAAAGGCAATATGGGTGACATTGGGGTTTAAGCGGACAAAGGACTAGGTTTTAAAAGGTTAATATTAGAGGGGCAGGTTGAAAATGACAAAAGGACTAGATAAAAGAGCAATGTGTAGAGTTGTCCTCGATTCGTTAAAAAGAGGGCTGGGCCGGCCCCCGGACCCTCGAATTTTGGGGGCTGGGCCACTACTTTGGGGCCAGCCCCGAAGGCCCAGTGGCCCTATCCTAGGAAAACGTCAAATTACAAAAAAACTGAAGCACTGCAAACAAGCAACTCGGTTAATATTCTTGCCATTGCAGACATGTTATGCAAAAATTCAATGCGATCGCAAAATGCAACCAAGTCGTTAACTTGCAGTTGGCAAAAGGCTGACTAAGATGAAGCAGCTTTCGAAACCAAACCATGTTTGTCTCCTATGTATTCGTGCTTTACTCGATTCAGCTATTTATGAGAGGAAGGCACGACAGCAAGCTTAGTAGGCTGTTGTAGACTTCAGCCATTCAAGACCATATTTATAGAGAAAGGTTGCAGAAACACTGAGAAAAACTTGGTGTAATCATCGTTATTATGCGTTGGAGCAAAACGCAAGAAGGGGTGCAGAATCATGTATGCGTACTGGTGGAAATAGCAGCCAGCTATAATGCATGTTTTAGGTATACAAATCGTTTCTACAGAAATTTCAAGCTTGGAATAGTTTGGGGGCCGGGGGCCGTTCCAAGGGCCGCCGTTGCGGACGGCCCCCGGGCCGTTGTGGGCCCCGGCCCCGGTTTTCTCTAGGCCAAAAGTGGGGGGGAAGTGGGGGGTGGGGGGAGCCCCCCCCCCCACTTGGGGGGGGGGGGAAGACCAAAGCGGCGGGAATAAAAGCTAAAAATGCTGAAAATACCGTAAAAATTACGTGTTTCTTTTCTACATATACTGCTAGAACTAAGCTCGAAAGTGCTCAAAAATCAAGTTTTAGTACCAAAATGACGATTTTTGACCAAACAATTCCGGCGAGGCCGGAAAAATGAAAATTTTGACCAAAAATCCATAAAAATTTGGCATTTTCTGGGCACCTGATAGTGAGTGGGGGGGAAGCCCAAAAAAGTGGGGGGAACGAGTGTGGGGAAGGGGTCGAGTGGAGGGGAACCCAAAAAGTGGGGGGGGGCGCCCCCCGCACCCCCCCCCCCCCCCACTAAAGAAAATCCAGAAAATTGGGAGCTGGGCCACGGGCTGGCCCCCAATTTTTGGAAGGGGACTGGGCCGATTGGGGGCCGGCATCATGCTTGCCTGGAAAGCTGCCGAATTTAGAGTTTACGCCAATAAGCGCCAAATGCGGAGTGGAGCATGAGTGGCCGCGAATATGGGTTGTTCAGCGAACCTGATCCATATTAGTGCGCTTTTAACCTAGTCGTGCTGTCATTTACAACCTGCCGCCCCTTCCATAGTAACGTCTTAAAACGTAGTCCTTTATCTATTTACAACTGTCACCCTATTGCATTTTTCATGCTCTATCGGAGCATTTTTATTCTTGTATCTTTATTAATTCGCACTGTTTTAATAGTCCCTAGTTTTCTGTTAAGTTGTTTGTAACGTTGGAGGCTTATAACGTTGCAAGCAGCTGTACATAATATCTGTAAACTATTGTAGTTTACGTGTTTTAGGTAGCTGTCGGTCGTCGTCCATGCGTGCGAGTTTTTGGATCTGATTATGATACACCTGATGGAACAGGTTAGTGGATTTAATAAGGGGGTGGGGATTAATTTCAACTGAACCGCTTTGCCGTTCAATGGCAACAACATTTTAGCAATCTTAACCGTAACTGAAACTGTTGTTCGTCAATTTACCGGAATACAGTATTAAGATTAAGCTGTACGACAAAAGTTTTTATTGCGCATGCGTACAGCCGTGCTTACTTAACTTGGTTGTCTTGTAGGAGTCCGTGACTACATTCACATAGTGGATTGTGCTAAAGGTCACGTGGCTGCCCTAAAGAAGCTAGCAACACAACCAAACCTTGGCCTAGGTATCTTCAATCTAGGAACAGGAATAGGCTATTCTGTACTGCAGATGATTAGTGCTATGGAGAAAGCTAGTGGAAAGAAGGTATATATATATGCCATTATTTTTGTTACTTGGTATTATCATATTTTTGCAGTGTTGTATATCATTCGTATATAGGAAATCTCTACTTAATAAATCGAGCCGAGCTTTTAGGTAGTTCAGTTCGTTAATGGTTTTTATCCCGCCACCACGACAGATTCTCAAACCTCCTTAGGCAGGAAAGGGAACACATTTAGATTATCCGTTGGCTTTAACCACCACATTGTTATCTATTCGGGTTCCACTAACGATGCGAAGCTAACATGGGTTTGTGCAGAAGGACGACTTCCACGGATGTTGTCATAATTGGTGCTGATGTACTAGGTACCTATGAAGTCTGAAATAAGTATATATCAATCCCCCAAGTCCTGTGGCAGGATGGAGATAAAAATTCCAGGAGGGGAAAGCTTAGCTTTCATGAATTTATAAAGAGTACTTAACTTAATAACTGAAGTTTGTCTACTCTTTAATCAGATGTAGATTTCACTTTTATCTTAGCTTATTTCATTGTATGATTTTGTTTCTTTTTGCTATTTGAGATACCGTACGAATGTACAGACAGGCGGCCCGGAGATATTGCCACTGTTTACTGTGATACTAGCTTAGCTGAAAAAGAGCTGGGTTGGAAGGCTGAATATGGATTAGAAGAGATGTGTACGTGAATTTTATTTCATTTTTATCCAGATTTTTGAATCATTTTTAGGATTATTTTTGGCCTATGCAGTCGGACCTCAATTATTACTATAGGGGCATGGGCGCACCCAGTGAGGTGGGTTGGAGTTTCGATCCCCGGGAGTTTTTGGGTGAAAAGTAAAAATTGAGCCACTGTCAGTGCATAAAACTAAAAAGTTTGAAAAATGTTCGCGCCTGAGGCGCTTTTCTATGTCAACTTGAAAAATTTTCGTCGCCTTGGACACTTTTCTATTTCAATTTTGTTGTCGTGCCTACGGCGCTACTTGTATATATACTTTTTGGCGCCTGCGGCGCTTTTCTAACTTTAGTTTTTTAATTTTTTTGCGCTGCACCATTCTATCTCGATTTTTGAATTTTCGCGCCTGCGACGCTGTCTTTCCCGATTTTTATCAATTGACGCTATACGTGCTACGTGCAGCCAAGATATGCGATGCGTAGCTAAAGTTACCAAGAGAACGGTTTTAAAATTGGTATATATATGTCGCTAAAATAAGTTCTAAAGTAAGTGTTCGTATTTCCTGTCTTTTTAGATTTTTCATTTCAGATTTTTCATTAATTCAAAAATTTCACAGCTTCTGGGGGCTCCACCCTCCAGACCCCCCAGCTTGGGCTAACGACCATTTCCGAATTTCGTCATTTGTGCTGCAGCAGCACGGAACTCTTTCTTGAAGGCTATCCACCACCCCCTGGCGTAAGCGCATCTGGCGAAGCAAAAAACCTTTTCAGGCTCGCCCCCCCCATTTTCAAACTTCTGGATGCGCCCTCGGTATTGGGAGTCTTAATTTGAAGTAGGTTTCCCCAATGGCCACTCCAACAAGTCGCACTAATGGATGATTGTATGTGCAAGGTTTGATCTTGATTATGGGTTTTCAACCTGTTTCGAAACTTGCGAACTTTGCAATATTTCTTGTCCAGTTTTCTTCTGAAGTGGTCCCGGAAAATTCACTGTGAGTAGGTGGAAATTTTAGTTTGTCTATTTCTTTCAGGTCGCGATCTTTGGAATTGGCAGCAAAAGAATCCTCATGGATTTGCAGGAACATCTTAAACCTTAGTTAACTCGTCTTAATCAGCAAACGAATTTCGATCACAGCATTCCTACATTTTTGCTTAATTCTGTTATAATGTAATAATTAATTGGCTTAATTATTTTGTTACAGTATGTTTTGATTTGATCTTTTTGATCTAGTTTTTGGGTAAGAATTGCTTGCTCTATTTATTCGGCTCTTTGTTTTGAATAATAAAAACGTTTCAAAATTGCCACTGGGTAACCTGGCCGTTGTTAGTACCAAAATGAAATTATTTGTAAGTCAGAAAGTTGTTTGTTTATCGTGTGGTATTCACTATTCATTCATTTGTGCTCTTAACTGTATTGCCTTTACCTAGTCTTATTCTTATGAATTTTGCCTTGCCACAATGTTCAGTTACATTTTAAAATCATTGTTTCTTTTTATTTATTATATTCCAAGTCACAAAGTAAATAAAGTTTAATTGATTTTATTTATTAAATGTTTAGCTTGTAGTTTTCGTTTGTGGTAGTGATGCCCCACTGCTAGCGTTGTTCATCAAGCATAACTTGGGGTTGTGTTTATTCCTTATTTAACAGTTGTAGTAAAGTGAAATTAGGAATTTAGCACATTCGGCTTTAAGGATAACAAATACGTCCTTATTGAATTGACTGTAGAACCTACAACAGCCAAGGTTCACATAATCTGGTTGTAGCATCATTGTAAAACTGGCAAGGAGAATATTAGAAGATTGAAACGTTCGAGAATGGCCGATATTTTATGTGAGGTAGGGAGGAAATCGTGATAGGCGCGTCGGCTTCCATTTTACTTTCATTTGACTGTCCTTTCTTTCTTGTGCAGATCGTTGTATTTATTTGTTCGTCCTTGAAACCAGTCGCAAATATATTCCATAAGTTCGTCCACTCTGGGACAGATTCTGGTGAGCAGTTCAGAAATAAATCCCTTTGGATGACATAGATAGAGCTAGATAGGAAAATCGTTTTTACCTAATCTATCCAATGGCTGTCCTCATAATGCAATATTAAGTCTCATTCATTAGTGTCAGTGGACTTGTCCTTCATTCTAGTTTGCGTCCAAATAGGAATGAAAGTAGCCAGATTTCTGCATTCGTGCTTATATTTGCGCAGAAATACAACAGACACAAATTCACGCAGCTCTGCCTATTGTCTACTGTCTATTTCCTACTTTTTGGCGCAGCTAAAACTTTCACCTGTGAAACATGTCCGCGAGTGATTGTGTTTTAAGCAGACTCTGCCTATTTCCTATTTCCTACTTTCCGCCACTCAGTTCGTATTACAGTTCAGAATTAGTTGTCACATGACACAATAATACCCAATCGACTAATGCTGCAGCTCCACAGTAGCTATATATATTTCTCAAATTTTCAACAATTTGTGAGAATGCGTTTGCTCAGTACTTATACTTATACTCAGTTATACTCAGTTTGCGTTATCAGCGTACCGAGTACTTTCCTGTAGAGTAAACCAGTAAAAACTACAGGTTTCATTTGTATATGGGAGCGACCGCCCCAATACCGCCCCAATTACAAATATTTTGGGAGCGACCGCCCCCCCGCACCTGCCCCCCCCCCCCGTTTTGAAATAACAGGTCGCTCCAGTAAAATTTACAGGTTTTGTCTTGTAAAAACTACAGGTTTGGTATCTGATTTAGGATTGTCAAAAAAGTCGAACAAACTACAGGTTTCTTTAGTATTTTTTACTGGAAAATCCTATAATAAAAACTACAGGTTTCTTTAGTATTTTGTACAGGAAACTCCTGTGATTTTTACTATTAGAGAGTCCGGTAAAGAATACAAAAGTTACTTTTGTGGAAAATACAGGAAGTTCCGCTAGTGACTGATTGCAGAGGAGCACTTCTGTAGAAAACTACAAGAATTCCTGTAATTTCTACAGGAGTCTTTTTAAGAGTGTTCCTTATAAATCATACTAAATCAGGAAACAAAGTTTATGAAATAGTCTAACTAAACAGAGTTTAATCGAGCTTTATTACTGTACATCCATAGAAAGATTCAGTAGAAACTACATGAATCACTTTAGCTTTGTGATAAATACATGTATATAATATAATATAAATACAGTATATAATGGTTCATCCATCTTCCATTCAATTTTTATATTCAATTCATTTCAATTTCCTCAAAACTCTTGTTCAGAGAGTTTACAGAATAATTTAAAGAACAACATTTACATAAATCTTTATAATTATTCGTTTTATATATTGTTTCATCTATTTTCAATTAAATTTTCTAAGTTTCCAAAATTGAAAGCACGGTCAGCATAACATTCTCACAAATTGTTGAAAATTTGAGAAATATATATAGCTACTGTGGAGCTGCAGCATTAGTCGATTGGGTATTATTGTGTCATGTGACAACTAATTCTGAACTGTAATACGAACTGAGTGCAGAAAGTAGGAAATAGGAAATAGGCAGAGTCTGCTTAAAACACAATCGCTCGCGGACATGTTTCACAGGTGAAAGTTTTAGCTGCGCCAAAAAGTAGGAAATAGACAATAGACAATAGGCAGAGCTGCGTGAATTTGTGTCTGTTGTATTTCTGCGCAAATATAAGCACGAATGCAGAAATCAGGCTACTTTCGTTCCAATTTGGACGCAAACTAGAATGAAGGACAAGTCCACTGACAATTAGGTCCAGTACAAAGTTACTCCTAATTAAATGCTCGAGCAGTGGCTTTGCCATTTGCCGCATCTAAAGTCAAATTTAGTGGTGATTTTAAAGTAGAATTTTTCCTGCAGGGTCATTTATATATCCTCCAGTAGTATTTCTATATACAATTTTTATCTCGAAGAAGGTAATTGTTGTCAAGCAAATAATGGAAGTTCCCCGCTTCTCTTTTGTGATTCAACAAAACTAAGAATTCAGAAAGCAAAATACTTCGATGTGAGTCAGTTTGGTCTAGAATCTATCAGAAAATGGTTTTGGTCAACTGTGACTTCACTTCCTGTAGTTTGCTATTTGTGCGGTTAGCAATCTACTAAACATTAGATTGTTGGTTCATGGTGCTACTGCAAACTAATTAGTGTGTGACTTAGGGGCTAGTCTTGAGTCTGAGCGGAGCCTCTGTCTAGATTACGTCTTTTATGGGTGGAGGGAGAGGGGCTCTGTAATGTCGCAATTGCTCGTCTCATCCTGAGAGGAATAGGAGGGATACCTATTTAATTCTATTTTAGAGGGACGTCTATTTCTTCTATCCGGACACCTGCTCACGAAGCTATACCTCTCCTGTTAAACTTGTTACATTCTGGCGAAGTTGAATACGTATAGAAAGGAAGAGGGATCTTCTAAAAGTGCTTACTGGGTGGGATAATACAATTTATGATTACTTATGGCAATGAGTTTCACCGGTGGGCCTTTTTCCTTGTACTTCACTTAAACATACTCTCTCTTTCCTACTGTCTGTCTGTTATTAGCCAAGGTATAATATACTCTTGAGCAGGGGCAGGGGGGATCCGTGACGTTATTTGTGTATACAAATGGAATTTCTTCCCTTCAAAAAGCTAGGTAGGTATCAATATTAGGGCTAAATTACTTTAGCAATGGGGGCTTCTTCAGGAAGGAGGCCTCAGATTTAACTGTTGTTCACTAATTTCAGAATAGCTATATAGATGCAATGTTTTTGTGAACAAAACAAAACTCAATAGAGGTCCAGGGATGATGTAAAGGTGGCCAGTTTAAGGGTTAGAGGAGGGAGGCTATAATTTTTCTTTGGCCTTTCGGAGTTTAGGTATGAATTGGGGTTGAGGAGGGTTTACGGCGGGCAACTTTTCCCTTTTTACCTCCTGGGGAATCTAACTGGCTAAAGTAAGCACAAATGCACAGAATAGGAGAGATAAATTTCAGAAGGGGGCAAAAGTTGATTGGCTTTCTAGTATTCTTTGACTAACAGGTAGCATCTTCAGGCGCAGAAGAATTCCCCCCATTCAAGCGAAAAGTCTTTCCTTATACCTGACGTGTATATTGATTCAGGTCCTGGACAGAAACCTTATCAGTACCGCGCAGGGTTTCAAGAATACCAATTAACCAGATATTCCCGCTTTTGATTCGTTTGCCGCTCATCCCTGGCAGGTAGGGACAAGCCAGGCTAGTTAGCTTCTGGCTTAGGTAGCTCCCAGACAACGCTGAGACGGGACAGACCCTCAATTTTGATTAATTTCCACCTTTTTCTTTTCTATTTTCTCCTGTTTTTCAGGATTATTTTATGGGTATATAACCTGCCTTCTCTTCGTATTTGAGTACTGGGTGTTCAGGTGCATACGAAACAAAACTAACGATAGCAATTAATAAATTGTATATAAGCAAGCATTCTTCACGCTTCAGCATTCAGCAAGCTTGTCCTAAACTCTTCTCTTAATCTAAAACATTTAATGAAATAAGTTGCGCAAAACCAGTTTGTTACAGTCTTTGCCAGTGTAAGGTACATAGTATGTTACTACACGAAATTTCTCCGGCTGTGCTCAGGATTAGACCGGATAGACCTCTTAATTTGGATTCGGTTCAGGCTCGACGCTCGAGCCAGCCTGAGTCCAGCCCAAAACCCAAGGGTCGAATCTCGCCTCTAACGGTTCGAGCATGCCGAGTTTCCCCAGAGCTCGGGTCGGGGACTAGTTAATTTATTCCAAAGTTATTAAGATAATCTTCAATTTAAAATATTTGAAAAAATATTGGTTGAAGGTGGTAATTTTATGTCTGTATTTAAGAATATTTGCACTTTTCTGGCTTTTTCCTAGGCAAAAATTTCTGGGGGGGGGGGGGTAGTCTGGGGGGAGGGCTCGGATTTCTGGGGGGGGGGAAGAAAAATTTTTAGAAAAATGTCAAAAAATAGCTATGTTTTGCTGCTGAGCTAAAAAATTGACAATTTTTAACTTAAATTTAAGCTTAAAATAGCTAGAAAATGCTTAAAAATGGGTAAAAATCCGGCGAAGCCGGAAAAAATTTTCAAATTTTCCCCCAAAACCCTATTTTTCTGGGCACTTTAAGGTTGGGGGGGGGTTCTGGGAGGGAAGGCCCGAATCCTGGGGGGGGGGGCGATTCTGGGGTTGGGGGTGGCGACCCAAGTCTGGGGGGGAACAGATTTCTGGGGGCCCCGCCCCCCCCTGTAGGAAAAAGCCAGCTTTTTAAATCACTTGAATATACAGTATTTACTGGATGGATGGATGGATGGAATGGACTAACCGCCCCACAGTACTTAGAATCAAAATCACGTACTGTGGACCCACCTCTGGATTGCATCAGTATGCCCCTAGGTCCCTACTACTCACACCAACAGTAAAGTATATATACGCATGTGTATATATACTACAAAGCAGCATCAAAAATAAACAAAAGTAACTCCACAAGGTCTCCTCAAAGCCCCTCATAAAGATGCAATCCACAGCGATGACTCACTATATGTATATAAACCAATTGACATACTAATGTATATATAAGTAAGTTTATACTTACATTATACATATGTAAAGCGTATACGCTTTATGTTAATTTAAGGACAATTTCCAAAATTGTAATCAAGTGGGATTCGCCATCCCAAGTAGGCTTAGGAAAAAACAGAATTGTTTACATATATACGCATAAAAATGAAATAAACATTTTTTGTATAAAGAAAGAGATGAAAAAACTGAAGCTTCGTATAGTCAGAATGCAAATTACAAAAGTGGCTTTAAATAGGAAAAAGATAGTATATATGTCTTCAAAATAGAAAGTCACAAAAGACAAAAATATCAAAAACAAGAAACTTTTTGTATCTACGACACAAATGTCATAGATACGAAGTCATAACGCTGTCCCCTGGCGTCGATATCCTGCATCCTATTCTACCTACCCCGAAACTAGGGACCCCAGCCAGCACGAGCAACGAATTGCTTTACATGAGAGGCAAAGAAAGTGTAAGATAAAGTCAAACAGAATAAAGCAAATCGTTGGACCTTGCTCGTAACTGAATAGACTGCAGCATACCTGTCCATTCCATCCGGGGAAACCCTGGGGCCATTTAATAATAAAAAACCGACATACACAACCACCTAAGAGCGGGGCAAAAGTGTATTTATTTAATCTGAATATTTTAAAAACGACTTGCACAAACGTTTATTTTTGAAAAATTTATAGCTTATGTTTGTGCTTGAAGTGATTAATATAGTCAATATTCAATTCAATTCAAATTCAAATTCAATATTAATATATTCGCCGTATTGGCAATTCACAGAAAAGCAGTATATACAGAGAGAAGTTTCGGGATTTTCTGCAGCTGTAGGAAATTGATGTTGAAAATCCCATATTTAAAAATACTAGACCTGTTTCACTGACTTTGTGTTAGCTAAGTACTCATTAAGCTTCACATTGATGCATAAGATCGCTTTCTAAATCTGGTTACGGTATTTCACAGCCACTGCACAAAAGGGAACCACCTTAAAAGTTATGGTTGTTTTATCTTTCTGCATTGCAAGCGTGGATGTATCCATTGGTATTTGAGGTAAAGCCATCCTTGCGCGATTCTGATTTGTGATTCAATTAACTGAGAACTTAGGGCTAAACGTAAACGTTAGCGATAAGCTACGGATTATCGTGCCCGTGGGATTTCGGTGAGTATCACATATTTCATTTACTTCATCCCTACGTTTAGCAGTATACCTAGCTCAAAATGAGTGTGCATTCGGTAAAATTTTTTCAAACTTTGGCTTTAACGTGATTGTGCAATCCCTTTTTGAAAAATCATCGTTTCTGTTCAATTCAGATTATGTGTTTAAGTTTTACTTTAATTGCTGCATCAAACTCTGTAGTTTTGTTTATGGATGAAACATTTCATTTTTTACCTATCGTGACTGACTAGTATGAAAACGGACGTAGGCTGTTAAATTCGGACTACTTTTTTGTATAATCATCGGGCGCATCATCATTAGGTATAAAATACTAATGCGGACTTGGGGCGGGGTCAGTAGATACAGTGTAGTGATGTGGATCGGATCGGATCGGTAGCCAAAATCAACTACCGATCCGATCCGGCAAATGGCCGACGATCCGATCCGATCCGATCCGATCCAGCCCCGGATCGGACCGATCCGATCCGACCATAATGTTAATTTTCATTTGTAGACACTTAAATTGCTATATTTTCCGATTTCCCCTTATTTTGCAAAACACTTCATCAAACTTCTCACCTGAATCATATTGAATAATTCTGAAAGTCCGTATCAGAAACTGCAGCTGCAGAATGATGTGTAGTCACTTCGAAAAATACCGATTTGCTTTGTCTTGGGTGTTTAAGATCTAGTGAGAACTACACAAAACACAGTGAGAATTGAGAACTATGCAAGGATAAGATAAAATTGAAGAAACTAGGGTGTAAGACCAAAAAATGTGCGTACAAACTTTGCTCGGTTAACATCGTTCTGAAATAAAACGACATGGAAAATATACGGAAATTATATTATATAATATATATAATATAATATATATTATATTCTATAGTTTTATTATATAAAACGGTTTTATGTACGGAAAATCTAAAATATACAAAGGTTTGCTAAGATTTATGCACATTGAAGATTTAGCTTTTTTCGCGATCAAATAGATCTGGCTTACATGCACTTACATGCGCTTACAAGCATGCACTTACAACCTTTTCAGCCAATGAACACCCAAGTTTCTGGTTTTCAAAATGTAAATATTTTAATGCTCACGAATCGCGATATGTTATCATTTAAAAGCTCTTGACAATCTGAACACGTTTAATACAATCATTCCCAAAATGCACTCGGTTCCCAAATTCACGAAAACAAGATTTTTCCGGATTTAAGTGTTTGCCATCACCAACAAGCCACAGGTCTTAAATCGAAAGGCCTTGACGAGCTGAACAACCTTTGTAATACAACTAGATCTCAGAAATGACCCCTGTTCCATTTGAGATTCACAAAACTTCCATCCATGAATAATGAATTCGAGAAATTGGAACATTTTCAGGTATTGGTTCCAGCTCATAATTAGCTTTTAAATAATACCCCATCATTCAAATGCAAGTTCAAAAATATGCACCTGGAACATCTCGATTTGATCACGGATACAAAATTTAGAATGTGGTAAAATTTTGGAGAAATTAAATATTTTTAATAAATTAAATAATATTATTAAATATTAAATATTTTTCGTGATTCAATCCCGATATGCAGGTTGTTCTAAATCTCCAGTTCAGGACGATTCTAAAATATATATATTGTTGGGGTTTGCTCTGAAGGCATAACTTCGCAATAAACGACCAAAGTTTTTGCACACACAATTTTGGTCGCACATACAAAAGTGTGTCCGGCGGATTTTGCAGGCTTTCCACTTCTCAGCAAACGCACTTTGGCGAAACATTTTCCTTCCAATTTCAGACAACGTTCCTATTAGTTGAGAACTTTTAATCATGCCAGAATAAGTCACTCTCAGCGGTCAGCGGTACTGAGTTTAAAAAGCGGAACGGACTATCCAAAAATTAATTAGCAGGATATATTAGAGAGCAATCCCATTTGACTCATTTTTATATATGTGTATAAAAAATTTATTTATCCAGAGTGAGAATATAAAAATAACATTAACAACAGAAAATTCAACACTTGAACAAAACTCCGAAGATTTAAAAAATTTCTTCGAAAAAATTTTGCAATTTTGTAAAAAAATTGGTACAAATTTTGAAAATTTGCTTCATTTGCCAGATCGGCGATCCGGAAAAATCAAGCCGATCCGATCCGGCCGATCCGATCCGAAAATTTGTCGATCCGATCCGATCCGATCCGACCCCGGATCGGTCGATCCGATCCGATCCGCCGATCCGATCCACATCACTAATACAGTGTCATCATTTTGATCCCCTTTGGAAGTCAACCCGACACAACTTTATTGGTTTCCTGCCAGTATGCTTTTAGTTTCCTGATAACTCCCATTCTCTCCTCCCCTTGAGTCGACTGATCTGCAGAGGCTTGGACCATGACGATTTTCTACTGCAGTAAAGGTGTCAGATTCTGACATGACTCGCTGCTTCTTTGCTTCGTTGGATTTGGCGGGCAGTGCGGACTGGGTTAGCATCGTCTTTAGGCTTCGATCTGTCAATGACTGAGGTCCTTGTATTTGGATTAGGTTGCTTTTTCCTATGCAGGAAAACAGTGCTTCAAATATAGTGGGCGTGGGGTTAAAGCTCTGGCAGCCTTCGAGTACTTAAACTTACTTTATTTGTATACCTACTTACCTAATTATACAAATTAATTAAAATTAAGGTTATGTAGCTGTTTATTTTAAATCAGTTAAAATTACTTAATTACTTTGCGTGTTAATTCGCTGAAAATTGATAGGTCACTGGGCTCCCCATCCCAGAACTGACTCTGAGCGAAGTCGTGTACATTCTTTAATCCCATGTTCAGCTTGGCTATCTAACAACTGTAAGTAAAGTTTAATTCCTAACACAGAGCCAGCATTGCTGAAGGGATTTCTAATATTATTTTTCAAAATTGTTTCATCATTTGGTCCAGATTTAGGAACAGATGGCGCCCCGATGGCTTACGAGTAAATGAAATGCGGGCCGACAGTATTTAACTCTACAAACTCGGCTTTTGCAGATTTTATCGCAAAGTCAAAGTACCTCTTGTTGCTTACATGGCTGTTTGCTGTTTAATTTGCATTAATTACGCGCAGGCCTCTCTCACCGATGGGATTAGGACGTTTCTGGATAAATTCTGTTTTCTGTAGGTATGCCTTTAATAGTCCGATTATCAAAATCTATGTATTTCAGCAGAAGAAATTGTAGTAATTTCTAGAATGCTGATTCTTAAGAGTCTGAAGATATGTTCGTGCAATTGTCAGTTTCTGATTTCTATACATGTTTTGGAGCATGGTATAAGACAAAAACACCTTGTGTTAAAACACGATGGCATGTTTTGGGATTATTTCAGATAGTTCTAGAACCGAACGTTCCATCACGGATTGCTACCTACGTTTCAATTAGCCGTTAAGCATTTACTAAGATACTCAAAATAGCCCAAATACTGTCATCTACATATTTATCCTCCTCCTGCCAGGTTCCAGAACATTTCAGATTGTTCTTTAACTATCTGAAAATTTTCTGATTGCGTTCAGTGCAGCGGCTTGAACGAGTAAGACATTACAGTTATTTTTGTATATCAGTGTTTTAATAAGGACGGTTTGATTTTTGGAAACATGTGCATGTAAAAGTGAGTTCTCTGCAGAGGGGCGATATCGACAGCGGAGGTGGAATTCAACGGAGAAAGTTAGATTCGATTTGAACCCATGAATGCACCGGAAAACGGCTAAGTTTTATGCTCTTCGCTATTCTGACTAGGTGAAACTGTGATTGAACGATCGAAGCTCTCCAGCTGTCGAAAGAAAGCCCAAGGCGCTGGAGGCCCTTTCGGGAATGTGAGCCTCCGATCTGACATTGAGCTTGACCAAAACTCGATCTGAAACTGCGTGAGTAGGTATATATATATATATATATTCGGTAAAAAACCGAAAAAACCTGGTTTTCCGACGGACGCCGGTACCCCCCCCCCAACTTCCCGTCCTATATATATATATATATATATATATATATATATATATATATATATATATATATATATATATATATATGCAGTGTCATGTCAAATTACAGATCTGAACATTGAAATGGGCATAGTTATTCAACAGGGAGGCAAACACAAAGATACATGATCTTTCTTAATTTTATGGATTTGAAAGAAAATGTGGTTCAGAAAAGGAGGATGATTCATTCGTTATCAAAAAGGAGAAAGACTGGAAAAGGTAAACCTTTTGAGAAGAAGCGTCGCTTCTATTCCACAAAGAAGGCCGTATAGTTAGTAGAGTGAGTAGCCCCAAAACGGGAGACTTCGGTAGGACCTAACCAATTCTTTGATTACTAATTAGATTTCACCTGATGTCTTCATTAGAGTCCAAATTGTGGCGACTGAGTGTGAGATACCTAAATTGAGGTATTCAGTCTCCTCCTTTGATTGGCTTAGTTCTAAAGACTGCTTGATTGAGGTACCCACGGGTAATGCTCACGTGCGCCCTCTGGTCCAGTGCATCTCTCAAAACTGGTTAATGAACCTAAACCCCCCTGACTCTACCTAGGTCCGTCGGAATCCCCTCGCTTTGGACCTCTTTCTTTCTCTCTCTCTCCTAACTATGGTTTTGTACCCGCTGTCCCCCTGACCCCCTTCCTGCCTCTTCTCATCTTGAATTTGTTTGTAAGTTATTTGTTGACTTACTTGCTCATTTGTTTGTGTGTGTGTTTGTTTGTTAGTTTGCTGGCTATATTTAGGAACAAATAAAGAAACATTTGCTTTCTCGATGTTCAAACAGTTCAAACAGAAACAGGAAATGTAAAGTAGTTGAGAAATAGTATGTATTTCTAGGTTGCCCGGGTTCGGGTATTAAGTGACTGATAGCTAATCTATTTTTACCAAATTGGTTTTGGGTCGAACTAAGAGTTTATAATAGGATTCTATTATAAACTTTCTGTCGAACCTATTTATGTACAATTTTTTGGGCACCAGGTTGGCAAAGGACCCAGAGTCCTTAATGTTTAAGTATGCGTAATTCTTTATTTTTCACTAACCAGAGAACCAGTTATATAGATGTTCCCTTGAATTATATCCTTAGTCAGTTTAGGTTTCACTTTCTGTGAAAAGACAGAGCTAAGTGTAAGCTGATTAGAGAATATATATAGTTTAGCAAGGAGAGAGGGGAAGGTCGGTCCTTATGGGCCATGAAAGGTAGACAGGATTTGCCAGAATAGATATATCCTGGAAATTTAATGAAATCCCTGCCTGATGACTCCTTTTGTTTATCTAAGCAATCTATCTTTGGCCACCGGAATTGGGTTCAGAAGGTCTCTTTCCCAGTTACAGATAGGAATCCCTGGATATGACTAAGATATCCTAAAGCCGTCTTAGTAGTAAGGGTTTGGCCACCAAGGTGTTATTTATCTTTTAAGAGCTCCCTTCCAACCAAAAACTCTCCCGTGTTCCTGAAATGAATATAAAAATTTCGATGGCGTAATTGTTAGACTAGAAAACGATGACAAAAAATACAGAACTTTGTCTGATTGTAATGTTTAGATTTATTTTCTGTCTAAACCTTTAGACTGTTAGTTATGTAGAAGCTAATTCATAATTTGTTTATTTGGCGGCATCATCAAAAGGTTAAAGCAGCATGCAACTGTTTTCCTGTATAACAGTTCTGAATTAATAAAGCTATCGTTAGCAGGCTAGTACCCATTTAGCTAATAAACCCTTTAAAGGCATTGGTTTACCACTAAATTATGCATAGAATGCAACATTTGATATCCAAATTACCTCTAGGGAATCTAGAACAAACAGATCTTATTAAAAATTTAAGACAGGTTTCCTACATAGAATAGGGGTCCCTTCGAAGGAATGTTAATTCAATTACACACCTTTAGTAACCTCTGGGCTCACTTATGCTCGAAATTTTAACAAAAATATAATCTACTTTTCTGTGATATCAGTAACTACGATAGGGTGCACGAATTGAGGAATGATGGTGGCTGACTGTAGGATTACTACAAACATTGTTTGAGATTGATGCTACGCACGTGTCAATGATAAGCTTCGGATGCTTAAAGCTAGAATGAATAATTTAGGTTATGGTTTTGTTTCGGCTCTGGCCTTTAAACTTAGTTAATATTTAAGGTGTTATGATGCTATCATTTGACCTGAATGCTCTGTTTTGAATTGGAGGGTTGGTTGAAGTCGGTTTAGTTTCTGTTTCTTTCTGGATACTGAGTTTGACTTAGCTGGAGCTATTTATTGGATTAGGTTTATAGTTAAAACGGATCGTTTTAGGATCATTGTCAAGTCCCTCCAAAGAAAAATTGGCAAACTTCAACAGCTTAGGTTTAAAGTACACATCGTTGGAAAGCGCTTGAATTGCTTCGTGTGACTATACAAATCATTCTTTTGTAACCTGTTGCTAAAAAGTTTTATTTTGAAGAATCCATCAAAAATTAACAATTTGACCGGTTTTGGCTAATCTTTACTAAGTAAACATTTTTAGCAACAAGTTACAGTAAATTGTTTTACATCATCAGAAGCAGCAAAGCCAAGGGATTTCTTACGATGTTCAGCGTAACCCATAATGTTGCTTCAATTTCCAGAGATAAGCTGTTGAAGTTAGCCTAATTTTCTTCGAGGGATTGAGGATTTGCTTGATATGGCCACAGCTTTGACTGTGCATAAGGTAAATTGCGCTTTGCGTTTGGCATCGGATTAGTTAATTTTGAACTTTAAAATGGTTGTTCAAAAATGTATTTAATCAGCTATATACCAAAGCTGGTATCGGCTAAGTTTTGCAAAATTTATTTTCTCGTCGTTAACCGATATTAAAAAATTTCATCAAGAAGGGATGGGTTTTGTTTATTGCAATAACATAGGTTTTTATCTGTCTCTAAAATATACATTCATTGAATCTGTATATGTGCGTATCTTATACTTTGACTTTAAATTTAACTGACGGGTCTCTTGCGCAATTCCCCCCCCAGCCCTAACTTTTGAATTTTTTGATCAATAACTTAGAAATTTTGTATGGGTGCATACTGGAGGCTGATAAATTCAGAAATTTTAAACATTTTAAAATTTTAGAAAATGTTTAAAAATTTTAATTTTTAGTTTGGCGAGGGGAGGACCAAGGGGAACCGAAAAATTTTTTGAAAAAATTTTGCTGAAAACTTGCATACAGGGGTTTTCAGGGGCGCTGAGCACAAATCCAAAATCCGTTTTTGGATAAAGCTTTTCGTTAGCTCAGGATAAGCTTACATCTTAAGCTTATAACTAGCTCATATTAAGCTAATCAAATGCTTTATCAAAAACTCGGATTCGTGCTCAGCGCGCGTGAAAACCCCTGTAAGCAAGCCAGCAAAATTTTTTCAAAAAATTTTTCGGTTCCCTTTTGGCCCTCCCTTACCAAATTAAAAATAAATTTTTTTTAAAAATTTTTAAAATTTAAAAATTTTTAAAGTATATATAAAAATTTTTAAAATTTTGAATTTATGAGCCTCCGGTATGCTGCACTCATACAAAATTTCAAAGTTATTGGTCAAAAAATTAAGAGTTTTGGGTGGGGGGAATTGCGCAAGAGACTCTAACTGACAAATAATAGGTCTTTGTGATGAAATCAGAACATTCAGTGGTCCTGTTTTTCCACCTTACTCCTTTCCAGTTGAGCCTGATTTCGGGGCAGCTAAAACCAGACTCGATTACGTGAGTGTAAATTTTCAATAATTAAGTCTGGCTTGGTTACCTTAGTTGACCTCCAGTCAAAAGAAATCCTCTGCCCACTCAAATTTACGTGACAGATGGATTAATTGAAATGGAGGGGGGAGGATAATAATTGCTCAATCTCATTACAACCCAGGATGCTTAGTCAAAGATCCCTTTGTGTTTCCTTTTCTAAAATCACCTCCTCAACCTTCACAAAATCTCTGTCTATCGGGGGGGGGGCGTTTTCGTTAGGAAATAAAAATTTGCACGTTCACTTTTAGCAGTCTTGATCCCTTGTATGTTTTAGTGTATGCTAACAGCTAACAGTAACACCTAGTTTCATTCCATGTCTGTTGTCTAAGGATGGTATATAACAGTTAGACTACATAGTTCCCCCTCGGCTTTAGGTTTGACTATTTTGTTACTAGACAATCCTATTATACCACTGCATTAACCTGAGATGACCTATACGGTGTCCTTAGATGACCAGACCAATGGTATGGTCCTATGATGTGGTTTCATTGATCAGGTTACGGTAACTAAAACAAGTATGTAGTACAGTAAAAGTGATATACAGTAACGAAGGTGTAAAGGTGATTTGGTCACTCAGAGACGAGGAGTCCTTGAACTTATAATTAAACTCTTCCCTCGTCCCTTTTCTTCTGTGTAAGCAACAACAGAACGTAAGATTTCAGATGAACAGATGGGTGCTAAAATTTGTAGACATCCTTTAGACCTAATTCATCACCTTCAGGACGGTGGAAAATATGACAGATAGCGTAATATAAAATACAGAAGACAGGTTTGGCTTTGACTGAAAATTTTGTTTGTCTGATGGAAAATTTAATAAAATTTAGCAACAATGGGGCAATGAAAGTGACAATTTAAAAGATCACATTTTAGTCTGACAGGTGGTGAAATTAGAGGGAGGACCGCGGTAGGTACTAGAGAGTCTCTTTGAGGTAGGAAGGATTCTTAGAAATCTTGCCACTCTTAATTCTAACTCACCAAATTTTCACTCACTGACTTTTAATTAATGTTTCGGTCGGTCGTTTTTGTATCAGTTTAATGTATGCATATTCTATTACTGTCGTGTTTTTGACGATGCCTGGTGGTATGCAACTTTTGGCAACTTCGTTTCCAATTTTGCTTTCTAATTGTTAGATGATTTTGCAAATTATCAAAAACACAAGGCATTCGGTAGATTAGGATTAATTTCGGGAATGAGCTCCCTACACAAAATACAGCCTCCTTCCAGTCTGATGAATACGGTCCGCTTTAAGTACTCGCTGGTATCGTATGCCTTAACCCTGACCGGGACCTTGCTGCTTTCGTCCACACACTTGTCCATTCGGTTGAGGAGGGAGATTTAGGGGAGGTTTTACTTCCTTACTATAAGTGAAGCTCATCTCCTCTATTTAGGAGAGTCACTCTCTCTCAACCTGGGTTCGAACTTAAAAAAGCTTAATTTGCCTTCAGCACATGTCTGTCCGCAATGGTCAGAATTGAAAAACTTAGGGAATGTTCTCGACTTGGCTGCAAAATTTTTCATTTTGTAAAATTTGATATTTTTGAAAGCCTTCTAATAGTTATGACTACGGGTACTAAGGAAAAGAACCGAAATTTTTATCTCTGTCTTTTCTCAGCACTTGTGTAGAGAGTTTTTGGGTCGCAGGACGCAGAATACAAACCTAAATATGGATATCTTGTTGGTATGAGCTTTGCAACCAGTCGTGTGCTTATGGAATTACGTCAATTACGTCCGTCCCAGGTCCCCGAGCTCGCTTCCCCTCCGGTGTTACTGTTAGCTACGTCTAAACTTCTACTACAAATTTAACCTAAATTTTCTAATTTTTTTGTTTAGTGTTAGGATCATCTATCATATTAATATTGAATTCCCAGGACTTGCAAAATTATATTGGTTCGTGAAAACGGATTAGTCACAGTCAGTCTGTCTGCCAAAGAAGATGCAGGTGTAATCTCACTGAATTCTTCCCTCCCAGCCATTCCGCGTACCTAAGCCATCGTAATTTCAATTTACATTCTTTAATCATAAATTTGCCCAAAAATGCATCATTTTAATCGTTTAATTTTGTGCTCCTACCTACGTACGTACATTTACAGCTGCAATATAGAAAGAAAGTGAAATTTTAAAGACGCTATCCCCCTACAACATTCCAATTTAAATTTAACGACAGGTGCTCGTTTTGTCGTCTACCAGCAGTAGGTGACTTCGAAGAAAATAGAAACGGAAGAACTGTTAAAATGCACGACATTACACGTAAACATTAAAGCTTTATAACTCTTTCCCCCTGCATTCGGTGGTTTGCATTTTCTGTAATCTTTTGTGTTATACCTCACCTTTCGTATTAGACTGCCAAGGTATGTATTAACAACATTCTGCGGAATGTCTGAAATTGATAGTTTTTTCTCTATTCTATTTTGTAATACATAGAATTCTTTGTACAAAACCAGCCGGGCCGAGCTTCTCCTGCCTTCAGGAACAACATCCCAAGGTTGTATTTAAAATTTTCCTCTTCTCAATTTCAGTTTTAGTGCGTAATTTTTGTAATAGAAGTTTTGTCTCTCTTTCTCAGAGTTTCTGGTTATCAACAATTTTTAGAAGCTAATCGTTCTATCATTTGTATAAAAGCAGTAATTTTAAGGTTCTGTCGGGGGCCTTTGCGATAGAGCGTTTATGAGTTGTAAGTTCCCCTGAGATGAAGGACTATTTGCACAGTTGGATATGTTCTGTAGAAGATGAGCTTTCTGAGTGTCTATTTGGTTTGTGGAGAAACTAATGAGCCGAGCGCTAATCATTTAACAAATTGGGGGAGAAATTTTAAAATTGAGGATTCTGAGAGGAAAAGCTGATAACTTGGTTACTCCTGGGTCACTCGGTTAGGTGCGCCCACTGCGTCCATATGTCACCATGTTGGGACTTAAGGTCTGTTCTCGGTAATCATCCCTTTGCTGCTGTGTTGGCTAAATCCTGTAAGCTATCGACGGGATGTCGCTAAGAATTACACAATACAGGGTTGATTAGCTAATTAAGGTGTAAGTGCTCGTAATTCTATAAGTCTGTCTCTGTGTCAATGTGTGCTGTTGTATAGATTTTCTGATTTCAGTTTGTGATTGTTTTAGGACTCTGTTTTTAGACTTTGACCATTTATACCCAAGATTTGGGTGGTTGGGGCCGGGGTGGCAGGTATGGAAAGGTTCACCTTCCCTCTTAGAACCTGAGCTCGTACCACTGACTCGGTCAGCTCCGGTTTTGGGAATTGGGATTGTCCGGTTTTCTAACTAATGTGTTGCAAAAATTGGAAAAAGCAAAAGCAGTCACTTCGCTTCACCCCACATTTCACCTAGTATATATATACTCTTATTTTTGGCTTCAAAATTCCTTCGCGTCTTATTCCGGTAAAAATTGTGAATGAGCAAGGTATTCGTATATATTAAGTAACAATTGCCGAAAGAAAACTCAAGCGTACAGAGAACCGTTGAACTGTGTTCAGATAGAGTGTACTTTTGCATGGAAAAACAGAGGCAGGTTTGTGATTCAAAATTTGTTTCACATTTGATTGAACAGTTCCTACCGTATGCATAATTTTCTTGGCATTTGAAAGCTTGTGTAATTTAAATTTAACGTTTTAATGAAATTATGCCTTCTGGCCAATTGAGGAAGAAGTAGGTTTATGGCAAGCTGCTAAACACCTAGTTAAGGGAGGTGACAACTACCCTGCCAAGAAAGGACACACGCCGTCCTGTTAGCTTCCTGCCGAGAACCGTTTACACCATTTTAAAATTTTACATTTATCAAAATTTATTATGACATCGGCTTGATGTTAAATGTAAATAAGCGTGGCTTCCAGAAGCTATCTTTGAGCTTAAAATATCTATCCATCTTTAACTTTCCATTTATTACCGTGTGTATATTTTCGGTGTATCGTATGAAACAACTTTTTAAGGCCTCCCGAATAAGCTTAGATATAAATTATATACCTCTCACTTGGTATATACTCACGGGTTTAGTTTGGTGTGAACTTCAAAATTTTGTGTTTTTAGTTGATTTGATGTTGTTTCAGCATTCTTAGTAGTCAATTGTGAAACTAACAAACAGTGGCGTCAGGTGAGTATCTTACGGTAGTTTCGGTCACTAGGCAAATTGGCTCGCCGGCCCAGAACAGTCAGACCCGGCGCCTTTTCCATCAGGTGGTCGAAATACTGGCGAAAATATGAAAACTACACTTCTGAAGACAGTTTTTGTCCCACTGCGAACCAAGGTCGGCTCCGCAGCCGGTGGTCGACCAGCCGATCCAGACAGGGCCGGGGAATAATACTACCTTGTGCGAACACTGAACGGAAATTCCAGAACCTTTGAGAATTTAGAATATTTTTATATATTTGTTTACAGTTGGTGTTATTATAGAATTACAAAATTTGAGCAGTCTCCCTTCGTTTACGTACTGATAGACTGTTGTATTCCAATAACATTAATAGACTGAGTTTAGTGAGTAGTAGTAAATTTCAATTAGAATATTCGTGACCTGAAATGGCCTTGAGGTACTTTGCTTAATGTGTCAAAACGTTTGGCACCTGCCTATTATAGGATCATGATCTATGACTTATACCTCACACAGCTGCCGCTGTTTGACTCAATAATGAGATTACAATAATATGTATCTCAGTTATGGTTCAATTTAAAAACACTCCCCTCCCCATGTATCTTATACTTCAAGAAGCCATCTCTTTATTTCATACACACAGTTTGTAGCAAAGAAATTTCGCGCTAATTGCGATTAACAGTTTTGCCTCTCACTCGACCGTGAACGGTAGTGCACGATGAAATTTTATTGCTTTAACTGTAAAGTGTGAGCATGAGCTTATAAAGTAACCGAAAGTGTAATATTACGTACTCTTGATATTACATTATTTTGTACACCCCCAGAGAAAGATCTTCCTTATCCCGCTCCCAGTTTCTGAGCTCCACGGCGGGCTCTTCCTCTGGCGATTCTTCACACGCTGCAATCGTTCTTGGCGAGAATCGCCTGCGGAAGGAACTCGCCGTGGAGCCCCGAAACTGGGAGCAGAATAAGGTTGGTCTGACTCGGGGTGTTCCTGTTTTGATTTTGATGTTCCACGGTTATTTTTATAATTAGTTTTATTATATAATTATTATGTCTTGTAATAATTTGCTTGCAATGTTGTTGCCAAATGCGCACGTTGCTTTATATCTCTTGACAACGTTACCAATATGATTTGTATTAGTATTACACTTATATTATATTATATATTTGTATATATAGCATATATACAATAATGCTATAATTTTTAT